>CM069905.1:94119283-94199708 GCA_036172215.1 Camellia granthamiana
GGGTTCAAAAGGTTCAAGCTTTCTCAAGAAGCTAAAACGAAGGTTCAAAAGGTTCAAGCTTCCTCAAGAAGCTAAAACGAAGGTTCAAAAGGTTCAAGATCCCTCAAGAAGCTAAAACGAAGGTTCACAAGGTTCAAGCTCCCTCAAGAAGCTAAAACGAACGTTAAAAATGTTCAAGCTTCCTCAAGAAGCTAAAATAAGGGTTCAAAAGGTTCAAGCTTCCTCAAGAAGCTAAAACGAAGGTTCAAAATGTTCAAGTCCCTCAAGAAGTTGAAACGAAGGATCAAAAGTTTCAAACTCCCTCCAGAAGCTAAAATGAAGGTTCAAAACTTTCAAACTCCCTCAAGAAGCTAAAACGAAGGTTGAAAATTTTCAAGCTTCCTCAAGAAGCTAAAACGAAGGTTCAGAGGATTCAAGCTTCCTCGACAAGCCAAAATAAGCGTTCAAAAGGTTCAAAAGGTTCAAGCTCCCTCAAGAAGCTAAAATGAAGGTTCAGAAGGTTCAACTTCCTCAAGAAGCTGAAACAAGGGTTCAAAAGGTTCAAGCTCCCTCAAGAAACAAAAACAAAGGTTCAAAAGATTCAAGCTGCCCCAAGAAGCTAAAATGAAGGTAAAAAGGTTCAAGCTTCCTCAAGAAGCTAAAACGAAGGTTCAGAGGGTTCAAGCTTCCTCAAGAAGCTAAAACGAAGCTTCAAAAGGTTCAAGCTTCCTCAAGAAGGTAAACGAAGGTTCAAAAGGTTCAAGCTCCCTCAAGAAGCTAGAATAAGGGTTCAAAAGGTTGAAGCTTCCTCAAGATGCTAAAACAAAGGTTCAAAAGGTTCAAGCTCCCTCAAGAAGCTAAAACGAAGGTTCAAAAGGTTCAAGCTCCCTCAAGAAGCCACAACGAAGGTTCAGAGGATTCAAGCTTTCTCAAGAAGCCAAAACAAGGGTTCAAAAGGTTCAAGCTTCCTCAAGAAGCTAAAACGAAGGTTCAGAGGGTTCAAGCTTGCTCAAGAAGCTAAAACGAAGGTTCAAAACGTTCAAGCTTCCTCAAGAAGCTAAACGAAGGTTCAAAAGGTTGAAGCTCCCTCAAGAAGCTAGAATAAGGGTTCAAAAGGTTGAAGCTTCCTCAAGATGCTAAAACAAAGGTTCAAAAGGTTCAAGCTCCCTCAAGAAGCTAAAACAAAGGTTCAAAAGGTTCAAGCTCCCTCAAGAAGCCACAACGAAGGTTCAGAGGATTCAAGCTTCCTCAAGAAGCCAAAACAAGGGTTCAAAAGGTTCAAGCTTCCTCAAGAAGCTAAAACGAAGGTTCAGAGGGTTCAAGCTTCCTCAAGAAGCTAAAACGAAGGTTCAAAACGTTCAAGCTTCCTCAAGAAGCTAAACGAAGGTTCAAAAGGTTCAAGCTCCCTCAAGAAGCTAGAATAAGGGTTCACAAGGTTGAAGCTTCCTCAAGATGCTAAAACAAAGGTTCAAAAGGTTCAAGCTCCCTCAAGAAGCTAAAACGAATGTTCAAAAGGTTCAAGCTCCCTCAAGAAGCCACAACGAAGGTTCAGAGGATTCAAGCTTCCTCAAGAAGCCAAAACAAGGGTTCAAAAGGTTCAAGCTTCCTCAAGAAGCTAAAACGAAGGTTCAGAATGTTCAACATCCTCAAGAAGACGAAACAAGGGTTCAAAAGGTTCAAGCTCCCTCAAGAAGCTAAAACGAAGGATCAAAAGGTTCAAGCTCCCTCAAGAAGCTAAAACGAAGGTTCAGAAGGTTCAACATCCTCAAGAAGACGAAACAAGGGTTCAAAAGGTTCAAGCTCCCTCAAGAAGCTAAAATGAAGTTTCAAAAGGTTCAAGCTCCCTCAAGAAGCTGAAACGAAGGTTCAAAACTTTCAAACTCTCTCCAGAAGCTAAAACGAAGGTTCAAAAGGTCCAAACTCCCTGAAGAAACTAAAACGAAGGTTCAGAAGGTTCCACTTCCTCAAGAAGCTGAAACAAGGGTTCAAAAGGTTCAAGCTCCCTCAAGAAGCTAAAATGAAGGTTCAGAAGATTAAACCTCTTCAAGAAGCTGAAACGAAGGTTCAAAAGGTTCAAGCTTCCTCAAGAAGCTAAAACGAAGGTTCAAAAGGTTCAAGATCCCTCAAGAAGCTAAAACGAAGGTTCACAAGGTTCAAGCTCCCTCAAGAAGCTAAAACGAACGTTAAAAATGTTCAAGCTTCCTCAAGAAGCTAAAATAAGGGTTCAAAAGGTTCAAGCTTCCTCAAGAAGCTAAAACGAAGGTTCAAAATGTTCAAGTCCCTCAAGAAGTTGAAACGAAGGATCAAAAGTTTCAAACTCCCTCCAGAAGCTAAAATGAAGGTTCAAAACTTTCAAACTCCCTCAAGAAGCTAAAACGAAGGTTGAAAATTTTCAAGCTTCCTCAAGAAGCTAAAACGAAGGTTCAGAGGATTCAAGCTTCCTCGAGAAGCCAAAATAAGCGTTCAAAAGGTTCAAGCTCCCTCAAGAAGCTAAAACGAAGGTTCAAAAGGTTCAAGCTCCCTCAAGAAGCTAAAATGAAGGTTCAGAAGGTTCAACTTCCTCAAGAAGCTGAAACAAGGGTTCAAAAGGTTCAAGCTCCCTCAAGAAGAAAAAACAAAGGTTCAAAAGATTCAAGCTCCCCCAAGAAGCTAAAATGAAGGTCAAAAGGTTCAAGCTTCCTCAAGAAGCTAAAACAAAGGTTCAGAGGGTTCAAGCTTCCTCAAGAAGCTAAAACGAAGCTTCAAAAGGTTCAAGCTTCCTCAAGAAGCTAAACGAAGGTTCAAAAGGTTCAAGCTCCCTCAAGAAGCTAGAATAAGGGTTCAAAAGGTTGAAGCTTCCTCAAGATGCTAAAACAAAGGTTCAAAAGGTTCAAGCTCCCTCAAGAAGCTAAAACGAAGGTTCAAAAGATTCAAGCTCCCTCAAGAAGCCACAACGAAGGTTCAGAGGATTCAAGCTTCCTCAAGAAGCCAAAACAAGGGTTCAAAAGGTTCAAGCTTCCTCAAGAAGCTAAAACGAAGGTTCAGAGGGTTCAAGCTTGCTCAAGAAGCTAAAACGAAGGTTCAAAACGTTCAAGCTTCCTCAAGAAGCTAAACGAAGGTTCAAAAGGTTCAAGCTCCCTCAAGAAGCTAGAATAAGGGTTCAAAAGGTTGAAGCTTCCTGAAGATGCTAAAACAAAGGTTCAAAAGGTTCAAGCTCCCTCAAGAAGCTAAAACGAAGGTTCAAAAGGTTCAAGCTCCCTCAAGAAGCCACAACGAAGGTTCAGAGGATTCAAGCTTCCTCAAGAAGCCAAAACAAGGGTTCAAAAGGTTCAAGCTTCCTCAAGAAGCTAAAACGAAGGTTCAGAGGGTTCAAGCTTCCTCAAGAAGCTAAAACGAAGGTTCAAAACGTTCAAGCTTCCTCAAGAAGCTAAACGAAGGTTCAAAAGGTTCAAGCTCCCTCAAGAAGCTAGAATAAGGGTTCACAAGGTTGAAGCTTCCTCAAGATGCTAAAACAAAGGTTCAAAAGGTTCAAGCTCCCTCAAGAAGCTAAAACGAATGTTCAAAAGGTTCAAGCTCCCTCAAGAAGCCACAACGAAGGTTCAGAGGATTCAAGCTTCCTCAAGAAGCCAAAACAAGGGTTCAAAAGGTTCAAGCTTCCTCAAGAAGCTAAAACGAAGGTTCAGAATGTTCAACATCCTCAAGAAGACGAAACAAGGGTTCAAAAGGTTTAAGCTCCCTCAAGAAGCTAAAATGAAGTTTCAAAAGGTTCAAGCTCCCTCAAGAAGCTGAAACGAAGGTTCAAAACTTTCAAACTCTCTCCAGAAGCTAAAACGAAGGTTCAAAAGGTCCAAACTCTCTGAAGAAACTAAAACGAAGGTTCAGAAGGTTCCACTTCCTCAAGAAGCTGAAACAAGGGTTCAAAAGGTTCAAGTTCCCTCAAGAAGCTAAAATGAAGGTTCAGAAGGTTAAACCTCTTCAAGAAGCTAAAACGAAGGTTCAAAAGGTTCAAGCTTCCTCAAGAAGCTAAAACGAAGGTTCAAAAGGTTCAAGATCCCTCAAGAAGCTAAAACGAAGGTTCACAAGGTTCAAGCTCCCTCAAGAAGCTAAAACGAACGTTAAAAATGTTCAAGCTTCCTCAAGAAGCTAAAATAAGGGTTCAAAAGGTTCAAGCTTCCTCAAGAAGCTAAAACGAAGGTTCAAAAGGTTCAAGATCCCTCAAGAAGCTAAAACGAAGGTTCACAAGGTTCAAGCTCCCTCAAGAAGCTAAAACGAACGTTAAAAATGTTCAAGCTTCCTCAAGAAGCTAAAATAAGGGTTCAAAAGGTTCAAGCTTCCTCAAGAAGCTAAAACGAAGGTTCAAAATGTTCAAGTCCCTCAAGAAGTTGAAACGAAGGATCAAAAGTTTCAAACTCCCTCCAGAAGCTAAAATGAAGGTTCAAAACTTTCAAACTCCCTCAAGAAGCTAAAACGAAGGTTGGAAATTTTCAAGCTTCCTCAAGAAGCTAAAACGAAGGTTCAGAGGATTCAAGCTTCCTCGAGAAGCCAAAATAAGCGTTCAAAAGGTTCAAGCTCCCTCAAGAAGCTAAAACGAAAGTTCAAAAGGTTCAAGCTCCCTCAAGAAGCTAAAATGAAGGTTCAGAAGGTTCAACTTCCTCAAGAAGCTGAAACAAGGGTTCAAAAGGTTCAAGCTCCCACAAGAAACAAAAACAAAGGTTCAAAAGATTCAAGCTCCCCCAAGAAGCTAAAATGAAGGTCAAAAGGTTCAAGCTTCCTCAAGAAGCTAAAACGAAGGTTCAGAGGGTTCAAGCTTCCTCAAGAAGCTAAAACGAAGCTTCAAAAGGTTCAAGCTTCCTCAAGAAGCTAAACGAAGGTTCAAAAGGTTCAAGCTCCCTCAAGAAGCTAGAATAAGGGTTCAAAAGGTTGAAGCTTCCTCAAGATGCTAAAACAAAGGTTCAAAAGGTTCAAGCTCCCTCAAGAAGCTAAAACGAAGGTTCAAAAGGTTCAAGCTCCCTCAAGAAGCCACAACGAAGGTTTAGAGGATTCAAGCTTCCTCAAGAAGCCAAAACAAGGGTTCAAAAGGTTCAAGCTTCCTCAAGAAGCTAAAACGAAGGTTCAGAGGGTTCAAGCTTCCTCAAGAAGCTAAAACGAAGGTTCAAAACGTTCAAGCTTCCTCAAGAAGCTAAACGAAGGTTCAAAAGGTTCAAGCTCCCTCAAGAAGCTAGAATAAGGGTTCACAAGGTTGAAGCTTCCTGAAGATGCTAAAACAAAGGTTCAAAAGGTTCAAGCTCCCTCAAGAAGCTAAAACGAATGTTCAAAAGGTTCAAGCTCCCTCAAGAAGCCACAACGAAGGTTCAGAGGATTCAAGCTTCCTCAAGAAGCCAAAACAAGGGTTCAAAAGGTTCAAGCTTCCTCAAGAAGCTAAAACGAAGGTTCAACATCGTCAAGAAGACGAAACAAGGGTTCAAAAGGTTCAAGCTCCCTCAAGAAGCTAAAACGAAGGATCAAAAGGTTCAAGCTCCCTCAAGAAGCTAAAACGAAGGTTCAGAAGGTTCAACATCCTCAAGAAGACGAAACAAGGGTTCAAAAGGTTCAAGCTCCCTCAAGAAGCTAAAATGAAGTTTCAAAAGGTTCAAGCTCCCTCAAGAAGCTGAAACGAAGGTTCAAAAGTTTCAAACTCTCTCCAGAAGCTAAAACGAAGGTTCAAAAGGTCCAAACTCCCTGAAGAAACTAAAACGAAGGTTCAGAAGGTTCCACTTCCTCAAGAAGCTGAAACAAGGGTTCAAAAGGTTCAAGCTCCCTCAAGAAGCTAAAATGAAGGTTCAGAAGGTTAAACCTCTTCAAGAAGCTAAAACGAAGGTTCAAAAGGTTCAAGCTTCCTCAAGAAGCTAAAACGAAGGTTCAAAAGGTTCAAGATCCCTCAAGAAGTTAAAATGAAGGTTCACAAGGTTCAAGCTCCCTCAAGAAGCTAAAACGAACGTTAAAAATGTTCAAGCTTCCTCAAGAAGCTAAAATAAGGGTTCAAAAGGTTCAAGCTTCCTCAAGAAGCTAAAACGAAGGTTCAAAATGTTCAAGTCCCTCAAGAAGTTGAAACGAAGCATCAAAAGTTTCAAACTCCCTCCAGAAGCTAAAATGAAGGTTCAAAACTTTCAAACTCCCTCAAGAAGCTAAAACGAAGGTTGAAAATTTTCAAGCTTCCTCAAGAAGCTAAAACGAAGGTTCAGAGGATTCAAGCTTCCTCGAGAAGCCAAAATAAGCGTTCAAAAGGTTCAAGCTCCCTCAAGAAGCTAAAACGAAGGTTCAAAAGGTTCAAGCTCCCTCAAGAAGCTAAAATGAAGGTTCAGAAGGTTCAACTTCCTCAAGAAGCTGAAACAAGGGTTCAAAAGGTTCAAGCTCCCTCAAGAAACAAAAACAAAGGTTCAAAAGATTCAAGCTCCCCCAAGAAGCTAAAATGAAGGTCAAAAGGTTCAAGCTTCCTCAAGAAGCTAAAACGAAGGTTCAGAGGGTTCAAGCTTCCTCAAGAAGCTAAAACGAAGCTTCAAAAGGTTCAAGCTTCCTCAAGAAGCTAAACGAAGGTTCAAAAGGTTCAAGCTCCCTCAAGAAGCTAGAATAAGGGTTCAAAAGGTTGAAGCTTCCTCAAGATGCTAAAACAAAGGTTCAAAAGGTTCAAGCTCCCTCAAGAAGCTAAAACGAAGGTTCAAAAGGTTCAAGCTCCCTCAAGAAGCCACAACGAAGGTTCAGAGGATTCAAGCTTCCTCAAGAAGCCAAAACAAGGGTTCAAAAGGTTCAAGCTTCCTCAAGAAGCTAAAACGAAGGTTCAAAGGGTTCAAGCTTGCTCAAGAAGCTAAAACGAAGGTTCAAAACGTTCAAGCTTCCTCAAGAAGCTAAACGAAGGTTCAAAAGGTTCAAGCTCCCTCAAGAAGCTAGAATAAGGGTTCAAAAGGTTGAAGCTTCCTCAAGATGCTAAAACAAAGGTTCAAAAGGTTCAAGCTCCCTCAAGAAGCTAAAACGAAGGTTCAAAAGGTTCAAGCTCCCTCAAGAAGCCACAACGAAGGTTCAGAGGATTCAAGCTTCCTCAAGAAGCCAAAACAAGGGTTCAAAAGGTTCAAGCTTCCTCAAGAAGCTAAAACGAAGGTTCAGAGGGTTCAAGCTTCCTCAAGAAGCTAAAACGAAGGTTCAAAACGTTCAAGCTTCCTCAAGAAGCTAAACAAAGGTTCAAAAGGTTCAAGCTCCCTCAAGAAGCTAGAATAAGGGTTCACAAGGTTGAAGCTTCCTCAAGATGCTAAAACAAAGGTTCAAAAGGTTCAAGCTCCCTCAAGAAGCTAAAACGAAGGTTCAAAAGGTTCAAGCTCCCTCAAGAAGCCACAACGAAGGTTCAGAGGATTCAAGCTTCCTCAAGAAGCCAAAACAAGGGTTCAAAAGGTTCAAGCTTCCTCAAGAAGCTAAAACGAAGGTTCAGAATGTTCAACATCCTCAAGAAGACGAAACAAGGGTTCAAAAGGTTCAAGCTCCCTCAAGAAGCTAAAACGAAGGATCAAAAGGTTCAAGCTCCCTCAAGAAGCTAAAACGAAGGTTCAGAAGGTTCAACATCCTCAAGAAGACGAAACAAGGGTTCAAAAGGTTCAAGCTCCCTCAAGAAGCTAAAATGAAGTTTCAAAAGGTTCAAGCTCCCTCAAGAAGCTGAAACGAAGGTTCAAAACTTTCAAACTCTCTCCAGAAGCTAAAACGAAGGTTCAAAAGGTCCAAACTCCCTGAAGAAACTAAAACGAAGGTTCAGAAGGTTCCACTTCCTCAAGAAGCTGAAACAAGGGTTCAAAAGGTTCAAGCTCCCTCAAGAAGCTAAAATGAAGGTTCAGAAGGTTAAACCTCTTCAAGAAGCTAAAACGAAGGTTCAAAAGGTTCAAGCTTCCTCAAGAAGCTAAAACGAAGGTTCAAAAGGTTCAAGATCCCTCAAGAAGCTAAAACGAAGGTTCACAAGGTTCAAGCTCCCTCAAGAAGCTAAAACGAACGTTAAAAATGTTCAAGCTTCCTCAAGAAGCTAAAATAAGGGTTCAAAAGGTTCAAGCTTCCTCAAGAAGCTAAAACGAAGGTTCAAAATGTTCAAGTCCCTCAAGAAGTTGAAACGAAGGATCAAAAGTTTCAAACTCCCTCCAGAAGCTAAAATGAAGGTTCAAAACTTTCAAACTCCCTCAAGAAGCTAAAACGAAGGTTGAAAATTTTCAAGCTTCCTCAAGAAGCTAAAACGAAGGTTCAGAGGATTCAAGCTTCCTCGAGAAGCCAAAATAAGCGTTCAAAAGGTTCAAGCTCCCTCAAGAAGCTAAAACGAAGGTTCAAAAGGTTCAAGCTCCCTCAAGAAGCTAAAATGAAGGTTCAGAAGGTTCAACTTCCTCAAGAAGCTGAAACAAGGGTTCAAAAGGTTCAAGCTCCCTCAAGAAACAAAAACAAAGGTTCAAAAGATTCAAGCTCCCCCAAGAAGCTAAAATGAAGGTCAAAAGGTTCAAGCTTCCTCAAGAAGCTAAAACGAAGGTTCAGAGGGTTCAAGCTTCCTCAAGAAGCTAAAACGAAGCTTCAAAAGGTTCAAGCTTCCTCAAGAAGCTAAACGAAGGTTCAAAAGGTTCAAGCTCCCTCAAGAAGCTAGAATAAGGGTTCAAAAGGTTGAAGCTTCCTCAAGATGCTAAAACAAAGGTTCAAAAGGTTCAAGCTCCCTCAAGAAGCTAAAACGAAGGTTCAAAAGGTTCAAGCTCCCTCAAGAAGCCACAACGAAGGTTTAGAGGATTCAAGCTTCCTCAAGAAGCCAAAACAAGGGTTCAAAAGGTTCAAGCTTCCTCAAGAAGCTAAAACGAAGGTTCAGAGGGTTCAAGCTTCCTCAAGAAGCTAAAACGAAGGTTCAAAACGTTCAAGCTTCCTCAAGAAGCTAAACGAAGGTTCAAAAGGTTCAAGCTCCCTCAAGAACCTAGAATAAGGGTTCAAAAGGTTGAAGCTTCCTCAAGATGCTAAAACAAAGGTTCAAAAGGTTCAAGCTCCCTCAAGAAGCTAAAACGAAGGTTCAAAAGGTTCAAGCTCCCTCAAGAAGCCACAACGAAGGTTCAGAGGATTCAAGCTTCCTCAAGAAGCCAAAACAAGGGTTCAAAAGGTTCAAGCTTCCTCAAGAAGCTAAAACGAAGGTTCAGAATGTTCAACATCCTCAAGAAGACGAAACAAGGGTTCAAAAGGTTCAAGCTCCCTCAAGAAGCTAAAACGAAGGATCAAAAGGTTCAAGCTCCCTCAAGAAGCTAAAACGAAGGTTCAGAAGGTTCAACATCCTCAAGAAGACGAAACAAGGGTTCAAAAGGTTCAAGCTCCCTCAAGAAGCTAAAATGAAGTTTCAAAAGGTTCAAGCTCCCTCAAGAAGCTGAAACGAAGGTTCAAAACTTTCAAACTCTCTCCAGAAGCTAAAACGAAGGTTCAAAAGGTCCAAACTCCCTGAAGAAACTAAAACGAAGGTTCAGAAGGTTCCACTTCCTCAAGAAGCTGAAACAAGGGTTCAAAAGGTTCAAGCTCCCTCAAGAAGCTAAAATGAAGGTTCAGAAGGTTAAACCTCTTCAAGAAGCTAAAACGAAGGTTCAAAAGGTTCAAGCTTCCTCAAGAAGCTAAAACGAAGGTTCAAAAGGTTCAAGATCCCTCAAGAAGCTAAAACGAAGGTTCACAAGGTTCAAGCTCCCTCAAGAAGCTAAAACGAACGTTAAAAATGTTCAAGCTTCCTCAAGAAGCTAAAATAAGGGTTCAAAAGGTTCAAGCTTCCTCAAGAAGCTAAAACGAAGGTTCAAAATGTTCAAGTCCCTCAAGAAGTTGAAACGAAGGATCAAAAGTTTCAAACTCCCTCCAGAAGCTAAAATGAAGGTTCAAAACTTTCAAACTCCCTCAAGAAGCTAAAACGAAGGTTGAAAATTTTCAAGCTTCCTCAAGAAGCTAAAACGACGGTTCAGAGGATTCAAGCTTCCTCGAGAAGCCAAAATAAGCGTTCAAAAGGTTCAAGCTCCCTCAAGAAGCTAAAACGAAGGTTCAAAAGGTTCAAGCTCCCTCAAGAAGCTAAAATGAAGGTTCAGAAGGTTCAACTTCCTCAAGAAGCTGAAACAAGGGTTCAAAAGGTTCAAGCTCCCTCAAGAAACAAAAACAAAGGTTCAAAAGATCCAACCTCCCCCAAGAAGCTAAAATGAAGGTCAAAAGGTTCAAGCTTCCTCAAGAAGCTAAAACGAAGGTTCAGAGGGTTCAAGCTTCCTCAAGAAGCTAAAACGAAGCTTCAAAAGGTTCAAGCTTCCTCAAGAAGCTAAACGAAGGTTCAAAAGGTTCAAGCTCCCTCAAGAAGCTAGAATAAGGGTTCAAAAGGTTGAAGCTTCCTCAAGATGCTAAAACAAAGGTTCAAAAGGTTCAAGCTCCCTCAAGAAGCTAAAACGAAGGTTCAAAAGGTTGAAGCTCCCTCAAGAAGCCACAACGAAGGTTCAGAGGATTCAAGCTTCCTCAAGAAGCCAAAACAAGGGTTCAAAAGGTTCAAGCTTCCTCAAGAAGCTAAAACGAAGGTTCAGAGGGTTCAAGCTTCCTCAAGAAGCTAAAACGAAGGTTCAAAACGTTCAAGCTTCCTCAAGAAGCTAAACGAAGGTTCAAAAGGTTCAAGCTCCCTCAAGAAGCTAGAATAAGGGTTCACAAGGTTGAAGCTTCCTCAAGATGCTAAAACAAAGGTTCAAAAGGTTCAAGCTCCCTCAAGAAGCTAAAACGAATGTTCAAAAGGTTCAAGCTCCCTCAAGAAGCCAGAACGAAGGTTCAGAGGATTCAAGCTTCCTCAAGAAGCCAAAACAAGGGTTCAAAAGGTTCAAGCTTCCTCAAGAAGCTAAAACGAAGGTTCAGAATGTTCAACATCCTCAAGAAGACGAAACAAGGGTTCAAAAGGTTCAAGCTCCCTCAAGAAGCTAAAACGAAGGTTCAAAAGGTTCAAGCTCCCTCAAGAAGCCACAACGAAGGTTCAGAGGATTCAAGCTTCCTCAAGAAGCCAAAACAAGGGTTCAAAAGGTTCAAGCTTCCTCAAGAAGCTAAAACGAAGGTTCAGAGGGTTCAAGCTTCCTCAAGAAGCTAAAACGAAGGTTCAAAACGTTCAAGCTTCCTCAAGAAGCTAAACGAAGGTTCAAAAGGTTCAAGCTCCCTCAAGAAGCTAGAATAAGGGTTCACAAGGTTGAAGCTTCCTCAAGATGCTAAAACAAAGGTTCAAAAGGTTCAAGCTCCCTCAAGAAGCTAAAACGAATGTTCAAAAGGTTCAAGCTCCCTCAAGAAGCCACAACGAAGGTTCAGAGGATTCAAGCTTCCTCAAGAAGCCAAAACAAGGGTTCAAAAGGTTCAAGCTTCCTCAAGAAGCTAAAACGAAGGTTCAGAATGTTCAACATCCTCAAGAAGACGAAACAAGGGTTCAAAAGGTTCAAGCTCCCTCAAGAAGCTAAAATGAAGTTTCAAAAGGTTCAAGCTCCCTCAAGAAGCTGAAACGAAGGTTCAAAACTTTCAAACTCTCTCCAGAAGCTAAAACGAAGGTTCAAAAGGTCCAAACTCTCTGAAGAAACTAAAACGAAGGTTCAGAAGGTTCCACTTCCTCAAGAAGCTGAAACAAGGGTTCAAAAGGTTCAAGTTCCCTCAAGAAGCTAAAATGAAGGTTCAGAAGGTTAAACCTCTTCAAGAAGCTAAAACGAAGGTTCAAAAGGTTCAAGCTTCCTCAAGAAGCTAAAACGAAGGTTCAAAAGGTTCAAGATCCCTCAAGAAGCTAAAACGAAGGTTCACAAGGTTCAAGCTCCCTCAAGAAGCTAAAACGAACGTTAAAAATGTTCAAGCTTCCTCAAGAAGCTAAAATAAGGGTTCAAAAGGTTCAAGCTTCCTCAAGAAGCTAAAACGAAGGTTCAAAAGGTTCAAGATCCCTCAAGAAGCTAAAACGAAGGTTCACAAGGTTCAAGCTCCCTCAAGAAGCTAAAACGAACGTTAAAAATGTTCAAGCTTCCTCAAGAAGCTAAAATAAGGGTTCAAAAGGTTCAAGCTTCCTCAAGAAGCTAAAACGAAGGTTCAAAATGTTCAAGTCCCTCAAGAAGTTGAAACGAAGGATCAAAAGTTTCAAACTCCCTCCAGAAGCTAAAATGAAGGTTCAAAACTTTCAAACTCCCTCAAGAAGCTAAAACGAAGGTTGGAAATTTTCAAGCTTCCTCAAGAAGCTAAAACGAAGGTTCAGAGGATTCAAGCTTCCTCGAGAAGCCAAAATAAGCGTTCAAAAGGTTCAAGCTCCCTCAAGAAGCTAAAACGAAAGTTCAAAAGGTTCAAGCTCCCTCAAGAAGCTAAAATGAAGGTTCAGAAGGTTCAACTTCCTCAAGAAGCTGAAACAAGGGTTCAAAAGGTTCAAGCTCCCACAAGAAACAAAAACAAAGGTTCAAAAGATTCAAGCTCCCCCAAGAAGCTAAAATGAAGGTCAAAAGGTTCAAGCTTCCTCAAGAAGCTAAAACGAAGGTTCAGAGGGTTCAAGCTTCCTCAAGAAGCTAAAACGAAGCTTCAAAAGGTTCAAGCTTCCTCAAGAAGCTAAACGAAGGTTCAAAAGGTTCAAGCTCCCTCAAGAAGCTAGAATAAGGGTTCAAAAGGTTGAAGCTTCCTCAAGATGCTAAAACAAAGGTTCAAAAGGTTCAAGCTCCCCCAAGAAGCTAAAACGAAGGTTCAAAAGGTTCAAGCTCCCTCAAGAAGCCACAACGAAGGTTTAGAGGATTCAAGCTTCCTCAAGAAGCCAAAACAAGGGTTCAAAAGGTTCAAGCTTCCTCAAGAAGCTAAAACGAAGGTTCAGAGGGTTCAAGCTTCCTCAAGAAGCTAAAACGAAGGTTCAAAACGTTCAAGCTTCCTCAAGAAGCTAAACGAAGGTTCAAAAGGTTCAAGCTCCCTCAAGAAGCTAGAATAAGGGTTCACAAGGTTGAAGCTTCCTGAAGATGCTAAAACAAAGGTTCAAAAGGTTCAAGCTCCCTCAAGAAGCTAAAACGAATGTTCAAAAGGTTCAAGCTCCCTCAAGAAGCCACAACGAAGGTTCAGAGGATTCAAGCTTCCTCAAGAAGCCAAAACAAGGGTTCAAAAGGTTCAAGCTTCCTCAAGAAGCTAAAACGAAGGTTCAACATCGTCAAGAAGACGAAACAAGGGTTCAAAAGGTTCAAGCTCCCTCAAGAAGCTAAAACGAAGGATCAAAAGGTTCAAGCTCCCTCAAGAAGCTAAAACGAAGGTTCAGAAGGTTCAACATCCTCAAGAAGACGAAACAAGGGTTCAAAAGGTTCAAGCTCCCTCAAGAAGCTAAAATGAAGTTTCAAAAGGTTCAAGCTCCCTCAAGAAGCTGAAACGAAGGTTCAAAAGTTTCAAACTCTCTCCAGAAGCTAAAACGAAGGTTCAAAAGGTCCAAACTCCCTGAAGAAACTAAAACGAAGGTTCAGAAGGTTCCACTTCCTCAAGAAGCTGAAACAAGGGTTCAAAAGGTTCAAGCTCCCTCAAGAAGCTAAAATGAAGGTTCAGAAGGTTAAACCTCTTCAAGAAGCTAAAACGAAGGTTCAAAAGGTTCAAGCTTCCTCAAGAAGCTAAAACGAAGGTTCAAAAGGTTCAAGATCCCTCAAGAAGTTAAAATGAAGGTTCACAAGGTTCAAGCTCCCTCAAGAAGCTAAAACGAACGTTAAAAATGTTCAAGCTTCCTCAAGAAGCTAAAATAAGGGTTCAAAAGGTTCAAGCTTCCTCAAGAAGCTAAAACGAAGGTTCAAAATGTTCAAGTCCCTCAAGAAGTTGAAACGAAGCATCAAAAGTTTCAAACTCCCTCCAGAAGCTAAAATGAAGGTTCAAAACTTTCAAACTCCCTCAAGAAGCTAAAACGAAGGTTGAAAATTTTCAAGCTTCCTCAAGAAGCTAAAACGAAGGTTCAGAGGATTCAAGCTTCCTCGAGAAGCCAAAATAAGCGTTCAAAAGGTTCAAGCTCCCTCAAGAAGCTAAAACGAAGGTTCAAAAGGTTCAAGCTCCCTCAAGAAGCTAAAATGAAGGTTCAGAAGGTTCAACTTCCTCAAGAAGCTGAAACAAGGGTTCAAAAGGTTCAAGCTCCCTCAAGAAACAAAAACAAAGGTTCAAAAGATTCAAGCTCCCCCAAGAAGCTAAAATGAAGGTCAAAAGGTTCAAGCTTCCTCAAGAAGCTAAAACGAAGGTTCAGAGGGTTCAAGCTTCCTCAAGAAGCTAAAACGAAGCTTCAAAAGGTTCAAGCTTCCTCAAGAAGCTAAACGAAGGTTCAAAAGGTTCAAGCTCCCTCAAGAAGCTAGAATAAGGGTTCAAAAGGTTGAAGCTTCCTCAAGATGCTAAAACAAAGGTTCAAAAGGTTCAAGCTCCCTCAAGAAGCTAAAACGAAGGTTCAAAAGGTTCAAGCTCCCTCAAGAAGCCACAACGAAGGTTCAGAGGATTCAAGCTTCCTCAAGAAGCCAAAACAAGGGTTCAAAAGGTTCAAGCTTCCTCAAGAAGCTAAAACGAAGGTTCAAAGGGTTCAAGCTTGCTCAAGAAGCTAAAACGAAGGTTCAAAACGTTCAAGCTTCCTCAAGAAGCTAAACGAAGGTTCAAAAGGTTCAAGCTCCCTCAAGAAGCTAGAATAAGGGTTCAAAAGGTTGAAGCTTCCTCAAGATGCTAAAACAAAGGTTCAAAAGGTTCAAGCTCCCTCAAGAAGCTAAAACGAAGGTTCAAAAGGTTCAAGCTCCCTCAAGAAGCCACAACGAAGGTTCAGAGGATTCAAGCTTCCTCAAGAAGCCAAAACAAGGGTTCAAAAGGTTCAAGCTTCCTCAAGAAGCTAAAACGAAGGTTCAGAGGGTTCAAGCTTCCTCAAGAAGCTAAAACGAAGGTTCAAAACGTTCAAGCTTCCTCAAGAAGCTAAACAAAGGTTCAAAAGGTTCAAGCTCCCTCAAGAAGCTAGAATAAGGGTTCACAAGGTTGAAGCTTCCTCAAGATGCTAAAACAAAGGTTCAAAAGGTTCAAGCTCCCTCAAGAAGCTAAAACGAATGTTCAAAAGGTTCAAGCTCCCTCAAGAAGCCACAACGAAGGTTCAGAGGATTCAAGCTTCCTCAAGAAGCCAAAACAAGGGTTCAAAAGGTTCAAGCTTCCTCAAGAAGCTAAAACGAAGGTTCAGAATGTTCAACATCCTCAAGAAGACGAAACAAGGGTTCAAAAGGTTCAAGCTCCCTCAAGAAGCTAAAACGAAGGATCAAAAGGTTCAAGCTCCCTCAAGAAGCTAAAACGAAGGTTCAGAAGGTTCAACATCCTCAAGAAGACGAAACAAGGGTTCAAAAGGTTCAAGCTCCCTCAAGAAGCTAAAATGAAGTTTCAAAAGGTTCAAGCTCCCTCAAGAAGCTGAAACGAAGGTTCAAAACTTTCAAACTCTCTCCAGAAGCTAAAACGAAGGTTCAAAAGGTCCAAACTCCCTGAAGAAACTAAAACGAAGGTTCAGAAGGTTCCACTTCCTCAAGAAGCTGAAACAAGGGTTCAAAAGGTTCAAGCTCCCTCAAGAAGCTAAAATGAAGGTTCAGAAGGTTAAACCTCTTCAAGAAGCTAAAACGAAGGTTCAAAAGGTTCAAGCTTCCTCAAGAAGCTAAAACGAAGGTTCAAAAGGTTCAAGATCCCTCAAGAAGCTAAAACGAAGGTTCACAAGGTTCAAGCTCCCTCAAGAAGCTAAAACGAACGTTAAAAATTTTCAAGCTTCCTCAAGAAGCTAAAATAAGGGTTCAAAAGGTTCAAGCTTCCTCAAGAAGCTAAAACGAAGGTTCAAAATGTTCAAGTCCCTCAAGAAGTTGAAACGAAGGATCAAAAGTTTCAAACTCCCTCCAGAAGCTAAAATGAAGGTTCAAAACTTTCAAACTCCCTCAAGAAGCTAAAACGAAGGTTGAAAATTTTCAAGCTTCCTCAAGAAGCTAAAACGAAGGTTCAGAGGATTCAAGCTTCCTCGAGAAGCCAAAATAAGCGTTCAAAAGGTTCAAGCTCCCTCAAGAAGCTAAAACGAAGGTTCAAAAGGTTCAAGCTCCCTCAAGAAGCTAAAATGAAGGTTCAGAAGGTTCAACTTCCTCAAGAAGCTGAAACAAGGGTTCAAAAGGTTCAAGCTCCCTCAAGAAACAAAAACAAAGGTTCAAAAGATTCAAGCTCCCCCAAGAAGCTAAAATGAAGGTCAAAAGGTTCAAGCTTCCTCAAGAAGCTAAAACGAAGGTTCAGAGGGTTCAAGCTTCCTCAAGAAGCTAAAACGAAGCTTCAAAAGGTTCAAGCTTCCTCAAGAAGCTAAACGAAGGTTCAAAAGGTTCAAGCTCCCTCAAGAAGCTAGAATAAGGGTTCAAAAGGTTGAAGCTTCCTCAAGATGCTAAAACAAAGGTTCAAAAGGTTCAAGCTCCCTCAAGAAGCTAAAACGAAGGTTCAAAAGGTTCAAGCTCCCTCAAGAAGCCACAACGAAGGTTCAGAGGATTCAAGCTTCCTCAAGAAGCCAAAACAAGGGTTCAAAAGGTTCAAGCTTCCTCAAGAAGCTAAAACGAAGGTTCAGAGGGTTCAAGCTTCCTCAAGAAGCTAAAACGAAGGTTCAAAACGTTCAAGCTTCCTCAAGAAGCTAAACGAAGGTTCAAAAGGTTCAAGCTCCCTCAAGAACCTAGAATAAGGGTTCAAAAGGTTGAAGCTTCCTCAAGATGCTAAAACAAAGGTTCAAAAGGTTCAAGCTCCCTCAAGAAGCTAAAACGAAGGTTCAAAAGGTTCAAGCTCCCTCAAGAAGCCACAACGAAGGTTCAGAGGATTCAAGCTTCCTCAAGAAGCCAAAACAAGGGTTCAAAAGGTTCAAGCTTCCTCAAGAAGCTAAAACGAAGGTTCAGAATGTTCAACATCCTCAAGAAGACGAAACAAGGGTTCAAAAGGTTCAAGCTCCCTCAAGAAGCTAAAACGAAGGATCAAAAGGTTCAAGCTCCCTCAAGAAGCTAAAACGAAGGTTCAGAAGGTTCAACATCCTCAAGAAGACGAAACAAGGGTTCAAAAGGTTCAAGCTCCCTCAAGAAGCTAAAATGAAGTTTCAAAAGGTTCAAGCTCCCTCAAGAAGCTGAAACGAAGGTTCAAAACTTTCAAACTCTCTCCAGAAGCTAAAACGAAGGTTCAAAAGGTCCAAACTCCCTGAAGAAACTAAAACGAAGGTTCAGAAGGTTCCACTTCCTCAAGAAGCTGAAACAAGGGTTCAAAAGGTTCAAGCTCCCTCAAGAAGCTAAAATGAAGGTTCAGAAGGTTAAACCTCTTCAAGAAGCTAAAACGAAGGTTCAAAAGGTTCAAGCTTCCTCAAGAAGCTAAAACGAAGGTTCAAAAGGTTCAAGATCCCTCAAGAAGCTAAAACGAAGGTTCACAAGGTTCAAGCTCCCGCAAGAAGCTAAAACGAACGTTAAAAATGTTCAAGCTTCCTCAAGAAGCTAAAATAAGGGTTCAAAAGGTTCAAGCTTCCTCAAGAAGCTAAAACGAAGGTTCAAAATGTTCAAGTCCCTCAAGAAGTTGAAACGAAGGATCAAAAGTTTCAAACTCCCTCCAGAAGCTAAAATGAAGGTTCAAAACTTTCAAACTCCCTCAAGAAGCTAAAACGAAGGTTGAAAATTTTCAAGCTTCCTCAAGAAGCTAAAACGACGGTTCAGAGGATTCAAGCTTCCTCGAGAAGCCAAAATAAGCGTTCAAAAGGTTCAAGCTCCCTCAAGAAGCTAAAACGAAGGTTCAAAAGGTTCAAGCTCCCTCAAGAAGCTAAAATGAAGGTTCAGAAGGTTCAACTTCCTCAAGAAGCTGAAACAAGGGTTCAAAAGGTTCAAGCTCCCTCAAGAAACAAAAACAAAGGTTCAAAAGATCCAACCTCCCCCAAGAAGCTAAAATGAAGGTCAAAAGGTTCAAGCTTCCTCAAGAAGCTAAAACGAAGGTTCAGAGGGTTCAAGCTTCCTCAAGAAGCTAAAACGAAGCTTCAAAAGGTTCAAGCTTCCTCAAGAAGCTAAACGAAGGTTCAAAAGGTTCAAGCTCCCTCAAGAAGCTAGAATAAGGGTTCAAAAGGTTGAAGCTTCCTCAAGATGCTAAAACAAAGGTTCAAAAGGTTCAAGCTCCCTCAAGAAGCTAAAACGAAGGTTCAAAAGGTTGAAGCTCCCTCAAGAAGCCACAACGAAGGTTCAGAGGATTCAAGCTTCCTCAAGAAGCCAAAACAAGGGTTCAAAAGGTTCAAGCTTCCTCAAGAAGCTAAAACGAAGGTTCAGAGGGTTCAAGCTTCCTCAAGAAGCTAAAACGAAGGTTCAAAACGTTCAAGCTTCCTCAAGAAGCTAAACGAAGGTTCAAAAGGTTCAAGCTCCCTCAAGAAGCTAGAATAAGGGTTCACAAGGTTGAAGCTTCCTCAAGATGCTAAAACAAAGGTTCAAAAGGTTCAAGCTCCCTCAAGAAGCTAAAACGAATGTTCAAAAGGTTCAAGCTCCCTCAAGAAGCCACAACGAAGGTTCAGAGGATTCAAGCTTCCTCAAGAAGCCAAAACAAGGGTTCAAAAGGTTCAAGCTTCCTCAAGAAGCTAAAACGAAGGTTCAGAATGTTCAACATCCTCAAGAAGACGAAACAAGGGTTCAAAAGGTTCAAGCTCCCTCAAGAAGCTAAAACGAAGGATCAAAAGGTTCAAGCTCCCTCAAGAAGCTAAAACGAAGGTTCAGAAGGTTCAACATCCTCAAGAAGACGAAACAAGGGTTCAAAAGGTTCAAGCTCCCTCAAGAAGCTAAAATGAAGTTTCAAAAGGTTCAAGCTCCCTCAAGAAGCTGAAACGAAGGTTCAAAACTTTCAAACTCTCTCCAGAAGCTAAAACGAAGGTTCAAAAGGTCCAAACTCCCTGAAGAAACTAAAACGAAGGTTCAGAAGGTTCCACTTCCTCAAGAAGCTGAAACAAGGGTTCAAAAGGTTCAAGCTCCCTCAAGAAGCTAAAATGAAGGTTCAGAAGGTTAAACCTCTTCAAGAAGCTAAAACGAAGGTTCAAAAGGTTCAAACTTCCTCAAGAAGCTAAAACGAAGGTTCAAAAGGTTTAAGATCCCTCAAGAAGCTAAAACGAAGGTTCACAAGGTTCAAGCTCCCTCAAGAAGCTAAAACGAACGTTAAAAATGTTCAAGCTTCCTCAAGAAGCTAAAATAAGGGTTCAAAAGGTTCAAGCTTCCTCAAGAAGCTAAAACGAAGGTTCAAAATGTTCAAGTCCCTCAAGAAGTTGAAACGAAGGATCAAAAGTTTCAAACTCCCTCCAGAAGCTAAAATGAAGGTTCAAAACTTTCAAACTCCCTCAAGAAGCTAAAACGAAGGTTGAAAATTTTCAAGCTTCCTCAAGAAGCTAAAACGAAGGTTCAGAGGATTCAAGCTTCCTCGACAAGCCAAAATAAGCGTTCAAAAGGTTCAAGCTCCCTCAAGAAGCTAAAACGAAGGTTCAAAAGGTTCAAGCTCCCTCAAGAAGCTAAAATGAAGGTTCAGAAGGTTCAACTTCCTCAAGAAGCTGAAACAAGGGTTCAAAAGGTTCAAGCTCCCTCAAGAAACAAAAACAAAGGTTCAAAAGATTCAAGCTCCCCCAAGAAGCTAAAATGAAGGTCAAAAGGTTCAAGCTTCCCCAAGAAGCTAAAACGAAGGTTCAGAGGGTTCAAGCTTCCTCAAGAAGCTAAAACGAAGCTTCAAAAGGTTCAAGCTTCCTCAAGAAGCTAAACGAAGGTTCAAAAGGTTCAAGCTCCCTCAAGAAGCTAGAATAAGGGTTCAAAAGGTTGAAGCTTCCTCAAGATGCTAAAACAAAGGTTCAAAAGGTTCAAGCTCCCTCAAGAAGCTAAAACGAAGGTTCAAAAGGTTCAAGCTCCCTCAAGAAGCCACAACGAAGGTTCAGAGGATTCAAGCTTCCTCAAGAAGCCAAAACAAGGGTTCAAAAGGTTCAAGCTTCCTCAAGAAGCTAAAACGAAGGTTCAGAGGGTTCAAGCTTCCTCAAGAAGCTAAAACGAAGGTTCAAAACGTTCAAGCTTCCTCAAGAAGCTAAACGAAGGTTCAAAAGGTTCAAGCTCCCTCAAGAAGCTAGAATAAGGGTTCACAAGGTTGAAGCTTCCTCAAGATGCTAAAACAAAGGTTCAAAAGGTTCAAGCTCCCTCAAGAAGCTAAAACGAATGTTCAAAAGGTTCAAGCTCCCTCAAGAAGCCACAACGAAGGTTCAGAGGATTCAAGCTTCCTCAAGAAGCCAAAACAAGGGTTCAAAAGGTTCAAGCTTCCTCGAGAAGCTAAAACGAAGGTTCAGAAGGTTCAACATCCTCCAGAAGACGAAACAAGGGTTCAAAAGGTTCAAGCTCCCTCAAGAAGCTAAAACGAAGGATCAAAAGGTTCAAGCTCCCTCAAGAAGCTAAAACGAAGGTTCAGAAGGTTCAACATCCTCAAGAAGACGAAACAAGGGTTCAAAAGGTTCAAGCTCCCTCAAGAAGCTAAAATGAAGTTTCAAAAGGTTCAAGCTCCCTCAAGAAGCTGAAACGAAGGTTCAAAACTTTCAAACTCTCTCCAGAAGCTAAAACGAAGGTTCAAAAGGTCCAAACTCCCTGAAGAAACTAAAACGAAGGTTCAGAAGGTTCCACTTCCTCAAGAAGCTGAAACAAGGGTTCAAAAGGTTCAAGCTCCCTCAAGAAGCTAAAATGAGGGTTCAGAAGATTAAACCTCTTCAAGAAGCTAAAACGAAGGTTCAAAAGGTTCAAGCTTCCTCAAGAAGCTAAAACGAAGGTTCAAAAGGTTCAAGATCCCTCAAGAAGCTAAAACGAAGGTTCACAAGGTTCAAGCTCCCTCAAGAAGCTAAAACGAACGTTAAAAATGTTCAAGCTTCCTCAAGAAGCTAAAATAAGGGTTCAAAAGGTTCAAGCTTCCTCAAGAAGCTAAAACGAAGGTTCAAAATGTTCAAGTCCCTCAAGAAGTTGAAACGAAGGATCAAAAGTTTCAAACTCCCTCCAGAAGCTAAAATGAAGGTTCAAAACTTTCAAACTCCCTCAAGAAGCTAAAACGAAGGTTGAAAATTTTCAAGCTTCCTCAAGAAGCTAAAACGAAGGTTCAGAGGATTCAAGCTTCCTCGAGAAGCCAAAATAAGCGTTCAAAAGGTTCAAGCTCCCTCAAGAAGCTAAAACGAAGGTTCAAAAGGTTCAAGCTCCCTCAAGAAGCTAAAATGAAGGTTCAGAAGGTTCAACTTCCTCAAGAAGCTGAAACAAGGGTTCAAAAGGTTCAAGCTCCCTCAAGAAACAAAAACAAAGGTTCAAAAGATTCAAGCTCCCCCAAGAAGCTAAAATGAAGGTCAAAAGGTTCAAGCTTCCTCAAGAAGCTAAAACGAAGGTTCAGAGGGTTCAAGCTTCCTCAAGAAGCTACAACGAAGCTTCAAAAGGTTCAAGCTTCCTCAAGAAGCTAAACGAAGGTTCAAAAGGTTCAAGCTCCCTCAAGAAGCTAGAATAAGGGTTCAAAAGGTTGAAGCTTCCTCAAGATGCTAAAACAAAGGTTCAAAAGGTTCAAGCTCCCTCAAGAAGCTAAAACGAAGGTTCAAAAGGTTCAAGCTCCCTCAAGAAGCCACAACGAAGGTTCAGAGGATTCAAGCTTCCTCAAGAAGCCAAAACAAGGGTTCAAAAGGTTCAAGCTTCCTCAAGAAGCTAAAACGAAGGTTCAGAGGGTTCAAGCTTGCTCAAGAAGCTAAAACGAAGGTTCAAAACGTTCAAGCTTCCTCAAGAAGCTAAACGAAGGTTCAAAAGGTTCAAGCTCCCTCAAGAAGCTAGAATAAGGGTTCACAAGGTTGAAGCTTCCTCAAGATGCTAAAACAAAGGTTCAAAAGGTTCAAGCTCCCTCAAGAAGCTAAAACGAATGTTCAAAAGGTTCAAGCTCCCTCAAGAAGCCACAACGAAGGTTCAGAGGATTCAAGCTTCCTCAAGAAGCCAAAACAAGGGTTCAAAAGGTTCAAGCTTCCTCAAGAAGCTAAAACGAAGGTTCAGAGGGTTCAAGCTTGCTCAAGAAGCTAAAACGAAGGTTCAAAACGTTCAAGCTTCCTCAAGAAGCTAAACGAAGGTTCAAAAGGTTCAAGCTCCCTCAAGAAGCTAGAATAAGGGTTCACAAGGTTGAAGCTTCCTCAAGATGCTAAAACAAAGGTTCAAAAGGTTCAAGCTCCCTCAAGAAGCTAAAACGAATGTTCAAAAGGTTCAAGCTCCCTCAAGAAGCCACAACGAAGGTTCAGAGGATTCAAGCTTCCTCAAGAAGCCAAAACAAGGGTTCAAAAGGTTCAAGCTTCCTCAAGAAGCTAAAACGAAGGTTCAACATCCTCAAGAAGACGAAACAAGGGTTCAAAAGGTTCAAGCTCCCTCAAGAAGCTAAAACGAAGGATCAAAAGGTTCAAGCTCCCTCAAGAAGCTAAAACGAAGGTTCAGAAGGTTCAACATCCTCAAGAAGACGAAACAAGGGTTCAAAAGGTTCAAGCTCCCTCAAGAAGCTAAAATGAAGTTTCAAAAGGTTCAAGCTCCCTCAAGAAGCTGAAACGAAGGTTCAAAAGTTTCAAACTCTCTCAAGAAGCTAAAACGAAGGTTCAGAAGGTTCAACTTCCTCAAGAAGCTGAAACAAGGGTTCAAAAGGTTCAAGCTCCCTCAAGAAATAAAAACAAAGGTTCAAAAGATTCAAGCTCCCCCAAGAAGCTAAAATGAAGGTCAAAAGGTTCAAGCTTCCTCAAGAAGCTAAAACGAAGGTTCAGAGGGTTCAAGCTTCCTCAAGAAGCTACAACGAAGCTTCAAAAGGTTCAAGCTTCCTCAAGAAGCTAAACGAAGGTTCAAAAGGTTCAAGCTCCCTCAAGAAGCTAGAATAAGGGTTCAAAAGGTTGAAGCTTCCTCAAGATGCTAAAACAAAGGTTCAAAAGGTTCAAGCTCCCTCAAGAAGCTAAAACGAAGGTTCAAAAGGTTCAAGCTCCCTCAAGAAGCCACAACGAAGGTTCAGAGGATTCAAGCTTCCTCAAGAAGCCAAAACAAGGGTTCAAAAGGTTCAAGCTTCCTCAAGAAGCTAAAACGAAGGTTCAGAGGGTTCAAGCTTCCTCAAGAAGCTACAACGAAGCTTCAAAAGGTTCAAGCTTCCTCAAGAAGCTAAACGAAGGTTCAAAAGGTTCAAGCTCCCTCAAGAAGCTAGAATAAGGGTTCAAAAGGTTGAAGCTTCCTCAAGATGCTAAAACAAAGGTTCAAAAGGTTCAAGCTCCCTCAAGAAGCTAAAACGAAGGTTCAAAAGGTTCAAGCTCCCTCAAGAAGCCACAACGAAGGTTCAGAGGATTCAAGCTTCCTCAAGAAGCCAAAACAAGGGTTCAAAAGGTTCAAGCTTCCTCAAGAAGCTAAAACGAAGGTTCAGAGGGTTCAAGCTTGCTCAAGAAGCTAAAACGAAGGTTCAAAACGTTCAAGCTTCCTCAAGAAGCTAAACGAAGGTTCAAAAGGTTCAAGCTCCCTCAAGAAGCTAGAATAAGGGTTCACAAGGTTGAAGCTTCCTCAAGATGCTAAAACAAAGGTTCAAAAGGTTCAGGCACCCTCAAGAAGCTAAAACGAATGTTCAAAAGGTTCAAGCTCCCTCAAGAAGCCAGAACGAAGGTTCAGAGGATTCAAGCTTCCTCAAGAAGCCAAAACAAGGGTTCAAAAGGTTCAAGCTTCCTCAAGAAGCTAAAACGAAGGTTCAGAGGGTTCAAGCTTGCTCAAGAAGCTAAAACGAAGGTTCAAAACGTTCAAGCTTCCTCAAGAAGCTAAACGAAGGTTCAAAAGGTTCAAGCTCCCTCAAGAAGCTAGAATAAGGGTTCACAAGGTTGAAGCTTCCTCAAGATGCTAAAACAAAGGTTCAAAAGGTTCAGGCTCCCTCAAGAAGCTAAAACGAATGTTCAAAAGGTTCAAGCTCCCTCAAGAAGCCACAACGAAGGTTCAGAGGATTCAAGCTTCTTCAAGAAGCCAAAACAAGGGTTCAAAAGGTTCAAGCTTCCTCAAGAAGCTAAAACGAAGGTTCAGAAGGTTCAACATCCTCCAGAAGACGAAACAAGGGTTCAAAAGGTTCAAGCTCCCTCAAGAAGCTAAAACGAAGGATCAAAAGGTTCAAGCTCCCTCAAGAAGCTAAAACGAAGGTTCAGAAGGTTCAACATCCTCAAGAAGACGAAACAAGGGTTCAAAAGGTTCAAGCTCCCTCAAGAAGCTAAAATGAAGTTTCAAAAGGTTCAAGCTCCCTCAAGAAGCTGAAACGAAGGTTCAAAACTTTCAAACTCTCTCCAGAAGCTAAAACGAAGGTTCAAAAGGTCCAAACTCCCTGAAGAAACTAAAACGAAGGTTCAGAAGGTTCCACTTCCTCAAGAAGCTGAAACAAGGGTTCAAAAGGTTCAAGCTCCCTCAAGAAGCTAAAATGAAGGTTCAGAAGGTTAAACCTCTTCAAGAAGCTAAAACGGAGGTTCAAAAGGTTCAAGCTTCCTCAAGAAGCTAAAACGAAGGTTCAAAAGGTTCAAGATCCCTCAAGAAGCTAAAACGAAGGTTCACAAGGTTCAAGCACCCTCAAGAAGCTAAAACGAACGTTAAAAATGTTCAAGCTTCCTCAAGAAGCTAAAATAAGGGTTCAAAAGGTTCAAGCTTCCTCAAGAAGCTAAAACGAAGGTTCAAAATGTTCAAGTCCCTCAAGAAGTTGAAACGAAGGATCAAAAGTTTCAAACTCCCTCCAGAAGCTAAAATGAAGGTTCAAAACTTTCAAACTCCCTGAAGAAGCTAAAGCGAAGGTTGAAAATTTTCAAGCTTCCTCAAGAAGCTAAAACGAAGGTTCAGAGGATTCAAGCTTCCTCGAGAAGCCAAAATAAGCGTTCAAAAGGTTCAAGCTCCCTCAAGAAGCTAAAACGAAGGTTCAAAAGGTTCAAGCTCCCTCAAGAAGCTAAAATGAAGGTTCAGAAGGTTCAACTTCCTCAAGAAGCTGAAACAAGGGTTCAAAAGGTTCAAGCTCCCTCAAGAAACAAAAACAAAGGTTCAAAAGATTCAAGCTCCCCCAAGAAGCTAAAATGAAGGTCAAAAGGTTCAAGCTTCCTCAAGAAGCTAAAACGAAGGTTCAGAGGGTTCAAGCTTCCTCAAGAAGCTAAAACGAAGGTTCAAAACGTTCAAGCTTCCTCAAGAAGCTAAACGAAGGTTCAAAAGGTTCAAGCTCCCTCAAGAAGCTAGAATAAGGGTTCACAAGGTTGAAGCTTCCTCAAGATGCTAAAACAGAGGTTCAAAAGGTTCAAGCTCCCTCAAGAAGCTAAAACGAATGTTCAAAAGGTTCAAGCTCCCTCAAGAAGCCACAACGAAGGGTCAGAGGATTCAAGCTTCCTCAAGAAGCCAAAACAAGGGTTCAAAAGGTTCAAGCTTCCTCAAGAAGCTAAAACGAAGGTTCAGAAGGTTCAACATCCTCCATAAGACGAAACAAGGGTTCAAAAGGTTCAAGCTCCCTCAAGAAGCTAAAACGAAAGATCAAAAGGTTCAAGCTCCCTCAAGAAGCTAAAACGAAGGTTCAGAAGGTTCAACATCCTCAAGAAGACGAAACAAGGGTTCAAAAGGTTCAAGCTCCCTCAAGAAGCTAAAATGAAGTTTCAAAAGGTTCAAGCTCCCTCAAGAAGCTGAAACGAAGGTTCAAAAGTTTCAAACTCTCTCCAGAAGCTAAAACGAAGGTTCAAAAGGTCCAAACTCCCTGAAGAAACTAAAACGAAGGTTCAGAAGGTTCCACTTCCTCAAGAAGCTGAAACAAGGGTTCAAAAGGTTCAAGCTCCCTCAAGAAGCTAAAATGAAGGTTCAGAAGGTTAAACCTCTTCAAGAAGCTGAAATGAAGGTTCAAAAGGTTCAAGCTTCCTCAAGAAGCTAAAACGAAGGTTCAAAAGGTTCAAGATCCCTTAAGAAGCTAAAACGAAGGTTCACAAGGTTCAAGCTCCCTCAAGAAGCTAAAACGAACGTTAAAAATGTTCAAGCTTCCTCAAGAAGCTAAAATAAGGGTTCAAAAGGTTCAAGCTTCCTCAAGAAGCTAAAACGAAGGTTCAAAATGTTCAAGTCCCTCAAGAAGTTGAAACGAAGGATCAAAAGTTTCAAACTCCCTCCAGAAGCTAAAATGAAGGTTCAAAACTTTCAAACTCCCTCAAGAAGCTAAAACGAAGGTTGAAAATTTTCAAGCTTCCTCAAGAAGCTAAACGAAGGTTCAGAGAATTCAAGCTTCCTCGAGAAGCCAAAATAAGCGTTCAAAAGGGTTCAAGCTCCCTCAAGAAGCTAAAACGAAGGTTCAAAAGGTTCAAGCTCCCTCAAGAAGCTAAAATGGAAGGTTCAGAAGGTTCAACTTCCTCAAGAAGCTGAAACAAGGGTTCAAAAGGTTCAAGCTCCCTCAAGAAACAAAAACAAAGGTCAAAAGATTCAAGCTCCCCCAAGAAGCTAAAATGAAGGTCAAAAGGTTAAAGCTTCCTCAAGAAAGCTAAAACGAAGGTTCAGAGGGTTCAAGCTTCCTCAAGAAGCTAAAACGAAGCTTCAAAAGGTTCAAGCTTCCTCAAGAAGCTAAACGAAGGTTCAAAAGGTTCAAGCTCCCTCAAGAAGCTAGAATAAGGGTTCAAAAGGTTGAAGCTTCCTCAAGATGCTAAAACAAAGGTTCAAAAGGTTCAAGCTCCCTCAAGAAGCTAAAACGAAGGTTCAAAAGGTTCAAGCTCCCTCAAGAAGCCCAACGAAGGTTCAGAGGATTCAAGCTTCCTCAAGAAGCCAAAACAAGGGTTCAAAAGTTCAAGCTTCCTCAAGAAGCTTAAACGAAGGTTCAGAGGGTTCAAGCTTGCTCAAGAAGCTAAAACGAAGGTTCAAAACGTTCAAGCTCCTCAAGAAGCTAAACGAAGGTTCAAAAGGTTCAAGCTCCCTCAAGAAGCTAGAATAAGGGTTCACAAGGTTGAAGCTTCCTCAAGATGCTAAAACAATGGTTCAAAAGGTTCAGGCTCCCTCAAGAAGCTAAAACGAATGTTCAAAAGGTTCAAGCTCCCTCAAGAAGCCACAACGAAGGTTCAGAGGATTCAAGCTTCCTCAAGAAGCCAAAACAAGGGTTCAAAAGGTTCAAGCTTCCTCAAGAAGCTAAAACGAAGGTTCAGAGGGTTCAAGCTTGCTCAAGAAGCTAAAACGAAGGTTCAAAACGTTCAAGCTTCCTCAAGAAGCTAAACGAAGGTTCAAAAGGTTCAAGCTCCCTCAAGAAGCTAGAATAAGGGTTCACAAGGTTGAAGCTTCCTCAAGATGCTAAAACAAAGGTTCAAAAGGTTCAGGCTCCCTCAAGAAGCTAAAACGAATGTTCAAAAGGTTCAAGCTCCCTCAAGAAGCCACAACGAAGGTTCAGAGGATTCAAGCTTCTTCAAGAAGCCAAAACAAGGGTTCAAAAGGTTCAAGCTTCCTCAAGAAGCTAAAACGAAGGTTCAGAAGGTTCAACATCCTCCAGAAGACGAAACAAGGGTTCAAAAGGTTCAAGCTCCCTCAAGAAGCTAAAACGAAGGATCAAAAGGTTCAAGCTCCCTCAAGAAGCTAAAACGAAGGTTCAGAAGGTTCAACATCCTCAAGAAGACGAAACAAGGGTTCAAAAGGTTCAAGCTCCCTCAAGAAGCTAAAATGAAGTTTCAAAAGGTTCAAGCTCCCTCAAGAAGCTGAAACGAAGGTTCAAAAGTTTCAAACTCTCTCCAGAAGCTAAAACGAAGGTTCAAAAGGTCCAAACTCCCTGAAGAAACTAAAACGAAGGTTCAGAAGGTTCCATTTCCTCAAGAAGCTGAAACAAGGGTTCAAAAGGTTCAAGCTCCCTCAAGAAGCTAAAATGAAGGTTCAGAAGGTTAAACCTCTTCAAGAAGCTAAAACGAAGGTTCAAAAGGTTCAAGCTTCCTCAAGAAGCTAAAACGAAGGTTCAAAAGGTTCAAGATCCCTCAAGAAGCTAAAACGAAGGTTCACAAGGTTCAAGCTCCCTCAAGAAGCTAAAACGAACGTTAAAAATGTTCAAGCTTCCTCAAGAAGCTAAAATAAGGGTTCAAAAGGTTCAAGCTTCCTCAAGAAGCTAAAACGAAGGTTCAAAATGTTCAAGTCCCTCAAGAAGTTGAAACGAAGGATCAAAAGTTTCAAACTCCCTCCAGAAGCTAAAATGAAGGTTCAAAACTTTCAAACTCCCTCAAGAAGCTAAAACGAAGGTTGAAAATTTTCAAGCTTCCTCAAGAAGCTAAAACGAAGGTTCAGAGGATTCAAGCTTCCTCGAGAAGCCAAAATAAGCGTTCAAAAGGTTCAAGCTCCCTCAAGAAGCTAAAACGAAGGTTCAAAAGGTTCAAGCTCCCTCAAGAAGCTAAAATGAAGGTTCAGAAGGTTCAACTTCCTCAAGAAGCTGAAACAAGGGTTCAAAAGGTTCAAGCTCCCTCAAGAAACAAAAACAAAGGTTCAAAAGATTCAAGCTCCCCCAAGAAGCTAAAATGAAGGTCAAAAGGTTCAAGCTTCCTCAAGAAGCTAAAACGAAGGTTCAGAGGGTTCAAGCTTCCTCAAGAAGCTAAAACGAAGCTTCAAAAGGTTCAAGCTTCCTCAAGAAGCTAAACGAAGGTTCAAAAGGTTCAAGCTCCCTCAAGAAGCTAGAATAAGGGTTCAAAAGGTTGAAGCTTCCTCAAGATGCTAAAACAAAGGTTCAAAAGGTTCAAGCTCCCTCAAGAAGCTAAAACGAAGGTTCAAAAGGTTCAAGCTCCCTTAAGAAGCCACAACGAAGGTTCAGAGGATTCAAGCTTCCTCAAGAAGCCAAAACAAGGGTTCAAAAGGTTCAAGCTTCCTCAAGAAGCTAAAACGAAGGTTCAGAGGGTTCAAGCTTCCTCAAGAAGCTAAAACGAAGGTTCAAAACGTTCAAGCTTCCTCAAGAAGCTAAACGAAGGTTCAAAAGGTTCAAGCTCCCTCAAGAAGCTAGAATAAGGGTTCACAAGGTTGAAGCTTCCTCAAGATGCTAAAACAAAGGTTCAAAAGGTTCAAGCTCCCTCAAGAAGCTAAAACGAATGTTCAAAAGGTTCAAGCTCCCTCAAGAAGCCACAACGAAGGTTCAGAGGATTCAAGCTTCCTCAAGAAGCCAAAACAAGGGTTCAAAAGGTTCAAGCTTCCTCAAGAAGCTAAAACGAAGGTTCAGAAGGTTCAACATCCTCCAGAAGACGAAACAAGGGTTCAAAAGGTTCAAGCTCCCTCAAGAAGCTAAAACGAAGGATCAAAAGGTTCAAGCTCCCTCAAGAAGCTAAAACGAAGGTTCAGAAGGTTCAACATCCTCAAGAAGACGAAACAAGGGTTCAAAAGGTTCAAGCTCCCTCAAGAAGCTAAAATGAAGTTTCAAAAGGTTCAAGCTCCCTCAAGAAGCTGAAACGAAGGTTCAAAACTTTCAAACTCTCTCCAGAAGCTAAAACGAAGGTTCAAAAGGTCCAAACTCCCTGAAGAAACTAAAACGAAGGTTCAGAAGGTTCCACTTCCTCAAGAAGCTGAAACAAGGGTTCAAAAGGTTCAAGCTCCCTCAAGAAGCTAAAATGAAGGTTCAGAAGATTAAACCTCTTCAAGAAGCTAAAACGAAGGTTCAAAAGGTTCAAGCTTCCTCAAGAAGCTAAAACGAAGGTTCAAAAGGTTCAAGATCCCTCAAGAAGCTAAAACGAAGGTTCACAAGGTTCAAGCTCCCTCAAGAAGCTAAAACGAACGTTAAAAATGTTCAAGCTTCCTCAAGAAGCTAAAATAAGGGTTCAAAAGGTTCAAGCTTCCTCAAGAAGCTAAAACGAAGGTTCAAAATGTTCAAGTCCCTCAAGAAGTTGAAACGAAGGATCAAAAGTTTCAAACTCCCTCCAGAAGCTAAAATGAAGGTTCAAAACTTTCAAACTCCCTCAAGAAGCTAAAACGAAGGTTGAAAATTTTCAAGCTTCCTCAAGAAGCTAAAACGAAGGTTCAGAGGATTCAAGCTTCCTCGAGAAGCCAAAATAAGCGTTCAAAAGGTTCAAGCTCCCTCAAGAAGCTAAAACGAAGGTTCAAAAAGTTCAAGCTCCCTCAAGAAGCTAAAATGAAGGTTCAGAAGGTTCAACTTCCTCAAGAAGCTGAAACAAGGGTTCAAAAGGTTCAAGCTCCCTCAAGAAACAAAAACAAAGGTTCAAAAGATTCAAGCTCCCCCAAGAAGCTAAAATGAAGGTCAAAAGGCTCAAGCTTCCTCAAGAAGCTAAAACGAAGGTTCAGAGGGTTCAAGCTTCCTCAAGAAGCTACAACGAAGCTTCAAAAGGTTCAAGCTTCCTCAAGAAGCTAAACAAAGGTTCAAAAGGTTCAAGCTCCCTCAAGAAGCTAGAATAAGGGTTCAAAAGGTTGAAGCTTCCTCAAGATGCTAAAACAAAGGTTCAAAAGGTTCAAGCTCCCTCAAGAAGCTAAAACGAAGGTTCAAAAGGTTCAAGCTCCCTCAAGAAGCCACAACGAAGGTTCAGAGGATTCAAGCTTCCTCAAAAAGCCAAAACAAGGGTTCAAAAGGTTCAAGCTTCCTCAAGAAGCTAAAACGAAGGTTCAGAGGGTTCAAGCTTGCTCAAGAAGCTAAAACGAAGGTTCAAAACGTTCAAGCTTCCTCAAGAAGCTAAACGAAGGTTCAAAAGGTTCAAGCTCCCTCAAGAAGCTAGAATAAGGGTTCAAAAGGTTGAAGCTTCCTCAAGATGCTAAAACAAAGGTTCAAAAGGTTCAAGCTCCCTCAAGAAGCTAAAACGAAGGTTCAAAAGGTTCAAGCTCCCTTAAGAAGCCACAACGAAGGTTCAGAGGATTCAAGCTTCCTCAAGAAGCCAAAACAAGGGTTCAAAAGGTTCAAGCTTCCTCAAGAAGCTAAAACGAAGGTTCAGAGGGTTCAAGCTTCCTCAAGAAGCTAAAACGAAGGTTCAAAACGTTCAAGCTTCCTCAAGAAGCTAAACGAAGGTTCAAAAGGTTCAAGCTCCCTCAAGAAGCTAGAATAAGGGTTCACAAGGTTGAAGCTTCCTCAAGATGCTAAAACAAAGGTTCAAAAGGTTCAAGCTCCCTCAAGAAGCTAAAACGAATGTTCAAAAGGTTCAAGCTCCCTCAAGAAGCCACAACGAAGGTTCAGAGGATTCAAGCTTCCTCAAGAAGCCAAAACAAGGGTTCAAAAGGTTCAAGCTTCCTCAAGAAGCTAAAACGAAGGTTCAGAAGGTTCAACATCCTCCAGAAGACGAAACAAGGGTTCAAAAGGTTCAAGCTCCCTCAAGAAGCTAAAACGAAGGATCAAAAGGTTCAAGCTCCCTCAAGAAGCTAAAACGAAGGTTCAGAAGGTTCAACATCCTCAAGAAGACGAAACAAGGGTTCAAAAGGTTCAAGCTCCCTCAAGAAGCTAAAATGAAGTTTCAAAAGGTTCAAGCTCCCTCAAGAAGCTGAAACGAAGGTTCAAAAGTTTCAAACTCTCTCCAGAAGCTAAAACGAAGGTTCAAAAGGTCCAAACTCCCTGAAGAAACTAAAACGAAGGTTCAGAAGGTTCCACTTCCTCAAGAAGCTGAAACAAGGGTTCAAAAGGTTCAAGCTCCCTCAAGAAGCTAAAATGAAGGTTCAGAAGGTTAAACCTCTTCAAGAAGCTGAAATGAAGGTTCAAAAGGTTCAAGCTTCCTCAAGAAGCTAAAACGAAGGTTCAAAAGGTTCAAGATCCCTCAAGAAGCTAAAACGAAGGTTCACAAGGTTCAAGCTCCCTCAAGAAGCTAAAACGAACGTTAAAAATGTTCAAGCTTCCTCAAGAAGCTAAAATAAGGGTTCAAAAGGTTCAAGCTTCCTCAAGAAGCTAAAATGAAGGTTCAAAATGTTCAAATCCCTCAAGAAGTTGAAACGAAGGATCAAAAGTTTCAAACTCCCTCCAGAAGCTAAAATGAAGGTTCAAAACTTTCAAACTCCCTCAAGAAGCTAAAACGAAGGTTGAAAATTTTCAAGCTTCCTCAAGAAGCTAAAACGAAGGTTCAGAGGATTCAAGCTTCCTCGAGAAGCCAAAATAAGCGTTCAAAAGGTTCAAGCTCCCTCAAGAAGCTAAAACGAAGGTTCAAAAGGTTCAAGCTCCCTCAAGAAGCTAAAATGAAGGTTCAGAAGGTTCAACTTCCTCAAGAAGCTGAAACAAGGGTTCAAAAGGTTCAAGCTCCCTCAAGAAACAAAAACAAAGGTTCAAAAGATTCAAGCTCCCCCAAGAAGCTAAAATGAAGGTCAAAAGGTTCAAGCTTCCTCAAGAAGCTAAAACGAAGGTTCAGAGGGTTCAAGCTTCCTCAAGAAGCTAAAACGAAGCTTCAAAAGGTTCAAGCTTCCTCAAGAAGCTAAACGAAGGTTCAAAAGGTTCAAGCTCCCTCAAGAAGCTAGAATAAGGGTTCAAAAGGTTGAAGCTTCCTCAAGATGCTAAAACAAAGGTTCAAAAGGTTCAAGCTCCCTCAAGAAGCTAAAACGAAGGTTCAAAAGGTTCAAGCTCCCTCAAGAAGCCACAACGAAGGTTCAGAGGATTCAAGCTTCCTCAAGAAGCCAAAACAAGGGTTCAAAAGGTTCAAGCTTCCTCAAGAAGCTAAAACGAAGGTTCAGAGGGTTCAAGCTTGCTCAAGAAGCTAAAACGAAGGTTCAAAACGTTCAAGCTTCCTCAAGAAGCTAAACGAAGGTTCAAAAGGTTCAAGCTCCCTCAAGAAGCTAGAATAAGGGTTCACAAGGTTGAAGCTTCCTCAAGATGCTAAAACAAAGGTTCAAAAGGTTCAAGCTCCCTCAAGAAGCTAAAACGAATGTTCAAAAGGTTCAAGCTCCCTCAAGAAGCCACAACGAAGGTTCAGAGGATTCAAGCTTCCTCAAGAAGCCAAAACAAGGGTTCAAAAGGTTCAAGCTTCCTCAAGAAGCTAAAACGAAGGTTCAGAAGGTTCAACATCCTCCAGAAGACGAAACAAGGGTTCAGAAGGTTCAAGCTCCCTCAAGAAGCTAAAACGAAGGATCAAAAGGTTCAAGCTCCCTCAAGAAGCTAAAACGAAGGTTCAGAAGGTTCAACATCCTCAAGAAGACGAAACAAGGGTTCAAAAGGTTCAAGCTCCCTCAAGAAGCTAAAATGAAGTTTCAAAAGGTTCAAGCTCCCTCAAGAAGCTGAAACGAAGGTTCAAAAGTTTCAAACTCTCTCCAGAAGCTAAAACGAAGGTTCAAAAGGTCCAAACTCCCTGAAGAAACTAAAACGAAGGTTCAGAAGGTTCCACTTCCTCAAGAAGCTGAAACAAGGGTTCAAAAGGTTCAAGCTCCCTCAAGAAACTAAAATGAAGGTTCAGAAGGTTAGACCTCTTCAAGAAGCTAAAACGAAGGTTCAAAAGGTTCAAGCTTCCTCAAGAAGCTAAAACGAAGGTTCAAAAGGTTCAAGCTCCCTCAAGAAACAAAAACAAAGGTTCAAAAGATTCAAGCTCCCCCAAGAAGCTAAAATGAAGGTCAAAAGGTTCAAGCTTCCTCAAGAAGCTAAAACGAAGGTTCAGAGGGTTCAAGCTTCCTCAAGAAGCTAAAACGAAGCTTCAAAAGGTTCAAGCTTCCTCAAGAAGCTAAACGAAGGTTCAAAAGGTTCAAGCTCCCTCAAGAAGCTAGAATAAGGGTCAAAAGGTTGAAGCTTCCTCAAGATGCTAAAACAAAGGTTCAAAAGGTTCAAGCTCCCTCAAGAAGCTAAAACGAAGGTTCAAAAGGTTCAAGCTCCCTCAAGAAGCCACAACGAAGGTTCAGAGGATTCAAGCTTCCTCAAGAAGCCAAAACAAGGGTTCAAAAGGTTCAAGCTTCCTCAAGAAGCTAAAACGAAGGTTCAGAGGGTTCAAGCTTCCTCAAGAAGCTAAAACGAAGGTTCAAAACGTTCAAGCTTCCTCAAGAAGCTAAACGAAGGTTCAAAAGGTTCAAGCTCCCTCAAGAAGCTGAAACAAGGGTTCAAAAGGTTAGAGCTCCCTCAAGAAGCTAAAACGAAGGTTCAAAAGGTTCAAGCTCCCTTAAGAAGCTAAAATGAAGGTTCAGAAGGTTCAACTTCCTCAAGAAGCTAAAATAAGGGTTCAAAAGGTTCATGCTTACTCAAGAAGCAAAAACGAAGGTTCAAAAGGTTCAAGCTCCCTCAAGAAGCTAAAACGAAGGTTCAAAAGGTGCAAGCTCCCTCAAGAAGCTAAAACGAAGGTTGAAAATGTTCAAGCTTCCTCAAGAAGCTAAAACGAAGGTTCAGAGGATTCAAGCTGTCTCAAGAAGCCAAAATAATGGTTCAAAAGGTTCAAACTCCCTCCAGAAGCTAAAACGAAGGTTCAAAAGGTTCAAGCTCCCTCAAGAAGCTAAAACGAAGGTTCCGAAGGTTCAACTTCCTCAAGAAGCTGAAACAAGGGTTCAAAAGGTTCAAGCTCCCTCAAGAAGCTAAAACAAAGGTTCAAAAGGTTCATGCTCCCTCAAGAACCTTAATGAAAGGTTTAAAATGTTCAAGCTTCGTCAAGAAGCTAAAACGGAGGTGAAGAGGGTTCAAGCTTCCTCAAGAAGCCAAAACAAGGGTTCAAAACGTTCAAGCTTCCTCAAGAAGCTAAAACGAAGGTTCAAAATGTTCAAGTCCCTCAGGAAGCTGAAACGAAGGTTCAAGAGGTTCAAACTCCCTCCAGAAGCTAAAACGAAGGTTCAAAAGCTCCAAGGGCCCTGAAGAAACTAAAACGAAGGTTCAGAAGGTTCAACTTCCTCAAGAAGCTGAAACAAGGGTTCAAAAGGTTCAAGCTCCCTCAAGAAGCTAAAACGAAGGTTCAAAAGGTTCAAGCTCCTAGAAGAAGCTAAAACGAAGGTTGAAAATGTTCAAGCTTCCTCAAGAAGCTAAAACGAAGGTTCCGAGAGTTCAAGCTTCCTTAAGAAGCCAAAACAAGGGTTCAAAAGGTTCAAGCTTCCACAAGAAGCTAAAACGAATGTTCAAAATGTTCAAGTCCCTCAAAAAGTTGAAACGAAGGTTCAAAAGGTTCAACTCCCTCCAGAAGCTAGAACGAAGGTTCAAAAGGTTCAAGCTCCCTCAAGAAGCTAAAACGAAGGTTCAGAAGGTTCAACTTCCTCAAGAAGCTGAAATAAGGGTTCAAAAGGTTCAGGCTTCCTCAAGAAGCTAAAACGAATGTTCAAAAGGTTCAAGCTCCCTCAAGAAGCTAAAACGAAGGTTCAGTAGGTTCAACTTCCTCAAGAAGCTAAAACGAAGGTTCAAAAGGTTCAAGCTTCCTAAAGAAGCAAAAACGAAGGTTCAAAAGGTTCAAGATCCCTCAAGAAGCTAAAATGAAGGTTCACAATGTTCAAGCTCCCTCAAGAAGCTCAAACGAACGTTAAAAATGTTCAAGCTTCCTCAAGAAGCTAAAAGAAGGGTTCAAAAGGTTCAAGCTTCCTGAAGAAGCTAAAACGAAAGTTCAAAACGTTCAAGTCCCTCAAGAAGTTGAAACGAAGGATCAAAAGTTTCAAACTCGCTCCAGAAGCTAAAATGAAGGTTCAAAAGGTTCAAGCTCCCTCAAGAAGCTAAAACGAAGGTTCAAAAGGTTCAAACTCGCTCAAGAAACTAAAACGAATAAAACTTATCATTAGATTTAGAAGGTGAATAAGGTTTCTTATTTTTATTGTAATATTTGGATTTATGTTTTGAATATTTATGTGATTTCCTACGAGAGGGTGCAACAGGAGGTAATCCATATTGTTCACAAAAATTGCCTAATTCATATTTAGCTTTATGTTTATCTTTGGAAGCTTTTTGACTAAGTTTTAAATCAATACACATTTTTAAACCTTCTTTTTGAATAGTGCTAATTATATCACCATATGTTAAATTATCATATTCAATAACACCAGTAGATTGACTAAGAACATCTCTAAGACCATGGATAAATGATTTAATTTTTGGAGGATTTGATCTTCACTAAGACCATCAATATTCCATTCGTACAATCTTTTAGCAGAAACAGAAAATTGATTATTAACATTATGTTCTTCAAATTGTAAATCAACAGGAGTAGGTTTATTATACCAATTTTTAGTATTTTGAGGATTAACTTTTGGATAATGGATTTTAGTAACTTGGAATTGTTGAGCTAATTCATTTATCTCATTATCTGTATCAGATTGAGTAGAGTTAGGGTCGATATCAAATTGTTGATTTAGAACAGTGATTCCTTTATCTTTAGAAGGTGAAGGAGTATCTGTTGTAGATAATTTAGTAAATAATTTTTCAATAGCTTGAACAGTAGAGGATTGAGCATTTGTAACTAAACTAGTTCTTTTGGAACGATTAGTAGGAAGATTTAATAAAGGAGCATCTAAAGGTTGTTTATTAGATGAACTGGGAAGAGTTTCCAGAGTAGTTTCTATTTTGTCTAATTGTTTACCAATTGTATTTAAACACTGATTTGTATAATTATTTTGTTCAATAACTTTCTTAATTTCATTATCATCTCCAGGTAATTTGAAAGGAGAAGCAGGGATTTCAGAACCTTGTTGAGTAAGGATAATTTGTTCTAAAGGAGGATGACTAGAGCTAACAACAGTATTGGCAGAAGTCTTCCATTTACGTTTAGTAATTGTATTTAATTGTTTATAATATTTATCAACATATTCTAACAGAGGTAATTCAAAACCATATTGAACCATAAAATCATACCATTCCTGGGAAATTTTGGACATTTGAGCAGAATTGTATTTAGCATAATAAGCATGTCGCTGAGTGCGATTAGCTTTAGATTTAAATTCAATAAGTAATTTATCAAGATTTGGAGTAAACTCTTTTTTAATTGTCAATAATTGAGGATTGACAGGAGGAGTAAATTCTTCCATATCAGTTCGAGTTGGAGAATGAGTTGAAACAACTTCTTCTTCGGGAAGGTGAGTATGTATTGAGTAAACAGGCTTACTAATTTGGGAGGTGGTTGAATTATCAATGCCTTTTAATTTAGAAGTTTGTCCGACATGAATTTGACTATTTTTTCGAAATAACGGGGTGTTAAATATTTCATCTTCAGTTTCAATTTCACTAGGGACACTAGAGGTACTATGTCTAGATGATTGACTACGATTGAATTTAATATGAACTGAACCATCATTAAATTGTTGAATATCTTGGATATCAGTTATTGATGATTGTTGTTGATTATGTTTGTAATGTTCATTAACAGTGATCCATTCATCAGGTAAATCTACATTTTTCCATTCAATCATTTGTGGAACATTAATATGTGAATCAGTACTACTACTTTGAATTAATAAAGTTTTATCCTTTGGTGATTTATGCAAAGCATGAACATTTAAATTAGTTTTTATACATTTATAATGAACACGATAAATTAAAACAATATTATGAGTTTTAGCCATCATATTAGTAAATGAACCATGTAATTGAATATTTAATGTCAAAGCATGTAATATATTTGGATCTTTTAAGCTAAGTGTAAAATCAGGAAAACAATTGAAATGTACTGGACCCTTATGAAGACCAGTTTCCATCATACCCATTAAACTGTCATTGTAATTAAGAAAACGAGCATCTCTTAAACATAATAAAACAGAAGTATTTTTACCTTGTGGAGTTAATGGTTTGATACCAACTTGAATTAATCCTATATGAATAAAATTGTAATCATTTTTTAAGTATCTTTTTAATTGGCAGGTTTCCTTGGGTTTTTCCAAAGCATAAACTTGTTCAAGAGTTTTAACATGCAGAGTAACTTTAAAAGCATTCTGTATAAATGAAGTTTTACAAATTTCTTTGATTTGTAATTTTGGTATATTCCAGTCTACTTTAATTTGATCATTTTGTATTTCAACATCTTCTTCATTAATTACTAATCCTTGATTAGGTATTGAAGGCAAAGTAGTTGACCTAGAACTGACTGATGAGTTACTTCTAAATAATCGACTCATTGTTCTTTTTAATTAATCAGTTTTACAATTATCTTAATATAGACCCTATTCTTGTCTAATTTACCACATACCTTGTAACTTCACAGACCTGTGTATACATACAGACCCTATCTTTAAACCCCTAAGTCCGACACTGCCTAAACCGAAGGACTTACTCAGGACTGGGAAGAAGTGGGTGACTTAAACAACAGGTGGAAAATTAGCAACAAGGTGGATAAACACAGACCGATCTCTATGGGTGATTAAGATCGAATTGAAAACAGATTAATCAAATAAACAATAGGAAACGATTAAGTGGAAGAAACTAAGCAGTTAGAAACAGGAAACAACATAACGATGGCTCTGATACCATAAACGCAGAAGCAGCAACAAGAATGAAGGAGATGGATTACGAAATCAAACATGAACCAAATTAAACAAAGACAGTAATGGAATGCACAAACCAAAATATAATTCAAATCATTTAATTAAAAACTTTGTAAATAAATACAGAAAATAACTTGCACTTACAATTGTTGTAAACTGCAAGGATCTTGAATAGGTAAACAGAAACGGGAAAAGGTAAACCTCACTCAGAGCACTCCGTTACAAAAAACAGTCTAAAAATACTAAGGTTTCATGAGTAATGAGTTAGAGTTAAAATTAATATAATAAGAGTTTACAAACTTAGGTTATAAAGATGATAAGGTTAATTAATTAAGGTTTATCATACTTATTAATATCATTATATTATTAGATTATATATATATACGATATATGTCGAAACGGTTGGTTTCGGTTTAGATCGGTGCACAAGGTGCTTAAACCGATACCGAACCTAAAATCGAAAAAAATCAAATTAAAAAACCGCACAGACCGATTCTTGTTAAAAAACAGACCAAATATAGCCGGTTTAGTTCGGTTCAATCGGTTTGGTCGATTTTTTTTTGTTTTTCTTACATCCCTACCATTAATGTTTTGATTATAAAATAATGTGATTAAATATCAAGTATATTGGTTGGTTTTGTGACATAATTGCTTCCTTGAAGCTTATCGTTCATACAATAAAGTTTACGAATTAATCTTTACACTTTTTATTTTGTAACAATCCCATAAATGTTTTGATGATAGAATAATGTATGGCAATAAAATTACTTCCATAGCAGTAAGCATGTTTGAAGCTAACTTTCCACATGTCATTACTTATTTTCACTAATAAACTGCTAAAAACTGGTGAAGTTTTATTACATAAATATCAGTTGAAAACTTCCTAACTAGTGATTTAATAGAATAAAATTTGAACTTTAATCAATCATGTTCGGCAGAAGAGCAGAAGTAGATAATAGAGGAATTGTAAAATGATAGGGTAGAAGTTTGAAGTGTCATTAGTGTTAGAATGATAGAGAGAGAAAATGCCAAAATTAATTGCAAGATTTTCAGTTTTTGTGTCCACTCCAAAATTAATATTCCAAGATTTTCATTTTTTTTTACACTTAATGGAGATGCCAAAATTAATTGCAAGATTTTCTGTTTTTGTGTCCACTCCAAAATTAATATTGCAAGAGTTTCAGTTTTTGTGTCCTTGCTCGAGATAGTTATGACTTGGGAGATTTTGGTAGGAAGTTATGACCAAATCATAATCTTAATGGGGGATTCGTATAATAAAAAGCTTGAGAAAAAGCCTCTGTGTAATCCCAGTAGCTGTAACTAGATTTCTTATTACGGATCTCAAGAGTAACATGGGGATGCATACCCAAAGCCCGCAGAGGCAAAATTTGCTGGATGGTGTCTTTGCAGTAATTAATAGGACTGGCTGTGCGATTTGGCTCAACAAGAGCATGATTGAAATCCACAGAAGCAGTATCAATGAGGATCTGCTCATAGATGTATCTGTACTGATCAAAGTGAGGTAAAGAGTGTTGTCAAATACCTCCTTTTAATTTCCCATGGATTTTTTTTGGGTAAGTATTTCCCATGGATCTTTCATCCATTGAATATCTGAAGTCTCAATATAGAGGACTAATTCCTCAATAATAAAATTTTTATTTTCATTGCAAATTTTTATTTTGTGACAGTCCCATTAATTAGGGTTGTGATCGATTCGGTACGGTCGGTATATATGTAAAAAATTACACGAAACCGATAATGTCGGTTTTATTATTTTGAACACCGGTACAGACCACTTCTCCCATCAAACCGCACCGAACCAAACCAATTGAAACGGTTCGGTTTGGTGCGATTTAATCGGTTTAGGATTTTTTTAAACTTGAGTCACTTTTAAATATAATCATCAATCTATATAAAAATATTAAATTAGTTATTTGTCTACCATTCAAACATATCCAATCCATTCATTTAATACATTTCAATTTCTAAATTAACAAAAATAAAAACAAAAAACAGTCTAAAAATACTAAGGTTTCAAGAGTAATGAGTTAGAGTTAAAATTAATATAATAAGAGTTTACAAACTTAGGTTATAAAGATGATAAGGTTAATTAATTAAGGTTTATCATACTTATTAATATCATTCTATTATTAGATTATATATATATAAATACAATATATGTTGAAACGGTTGGTTTCGGTTTAGATCGGTGCACAAGGTGCTTAAACCGATACCGAACCGAAAATCGAAAAAAATCAAAGTAAAAAACCGCACAGACCGATTCTTGTTAAAAAACAGACCAAATATAGCCGGTTTAGTTCGGTTCAATCGGTTTGGTTGATTTTTTTTGTTTTTCTTACATCCCTACCATTAATGTTTTGATTATAGAATAATGTGATTAAATATCAAGTATATTGGTTGGTTTTGTGACATAATTGCTTCCATGAAGCTTATCATTCATACAATAAAGTTTACGAATTAATCTTTACACTTTTTATTTTGTAACAATCCCATAAATGTTTTGATGATAGAATAATGTATGGCAATAAAATTACTTCCATAGCAGTAAGCATGTTTGAAGCTAACTTTCCACATGTCATTACTTATTTTCACTAATAAACTGCTAAAAACTGGTGAAGTTTTATTACATAAATATCAGTTGAAAACTTCCTAACTAGTGATTTAATAGAATAAAATTTGAACTTTAATCAATCATGGTCGGCAGAAGAGCAGAAGTAGATAATAGAGGAATTGTAAAATGATAGGGTAGAAGTTTGAAGTGTCATTAGTGTTAGAATGATAGAGAGAGAAAATGCCAAAATTAATTGCAAGATTTTCAGTTTTTGTGTCCACTCCAAAATTAATATTCTAAGATTTTCATTTTTTTTTACACTTAATGGAGATGCCAAAATTAATTGCAAGATTTTTTTTGAAATGAAAGGGGATTAGGTTGAGAGCTTCTCTCTCTAGAATCTAGAGAGAGAGAGAGAGAAAGCTCCCTCCGTTGTTACCCATGGCTTTTCAGGGTTCCTTATCAGATTCTTATCTGGTTTGGGTGGTGTTGTGTACCGTTGCTAAATCTGGTCTTAATTTTATCCAGATTGTGGAGGTTTTGAATTGTTTTGTGGGTCGATCTTTTGTGAATGTGGATTTCGTGTTCGGTTTTCATGGAAGTTCAACATATCTAAGCTCCTAGTCTGGCTATTCTCATGGCTGGTTTGGGGTGTTGCCTTAAGCCTGGTATTATACTCAGGTGACCTGTGGGTGTCCTTGTTGTTGCATTATGTTCTGGGTTGGGTCACCGCCAATGTGGTTGTCAATGGTTCGGCTAGGTGGTTTGGCCCACAGTTCAGCAAGGCTGGGTCTCTATTTGATTCACTGGTGTTATCCACGGTTTTGGGTTGCTAGAGATGTTGAGGTTGCCATGTCCGTGTGAGATTTGTTTTATCTGCTTACGAAGGTGTGCTGGTTCAGTTTGCTCCGGCGTTGGTTATCTAGCTTTATCTTTCGTGGCTGTCGTGTTTATATCCCCATGTTCTGCTGGGTGGTTGTTGTGGATCTATGTAGCCGGCATGGCTATGTAAAGATTGAAGGTGGTATGGGCTCTTCTCCGGTATCGTCGTTATAGAGAAAATGCTCCAGCCTCCTAGCTATGAAGTTCTCGCCGTTGGTGAGTTGTGTTGCTGGGCCGTGGTCATGCACTTCGGCCATGGCGAGTTTCTTGTTTCGTTCCCGTCAGCAGTTTCTCCGTCGTCGGTGATGTTTTTTGTTCTGCCGGCGCTGGGTTTGTATCCTACTCAGTCGCTGGGGTGGTTTCTAGTCTCTGCAATTACACCTGTGATTTTGGTGTGTGCAGGTGATGCATAGTTCCGAAGGAGGTGTAGTGTGTTTCACGTGCCTTTGGCGCGTGGATTACACAAAGTGCAGCTGTGAGGCTTTCATTGGCCTTACATTACCTATGGGTGATGTGTTTTGACGTGTGATGAGTGCTGCTATGTAGCTGTGCAGCAGGTTGCACCTTTTGGTGTATGACTGAAGCTAGCTGTCATAAGATGGGATGTGGTTCACGTGTGAAGCACGGTGGAGCGTTTTGAAGGAATTCAAATTTGCGTGCTTGGGTTGGCTAAGCTGGTAGTTGTCACCTTTATATATATAAATATATTTGGTGTGGGATCAACTTCTTTGGGGCTATTGCATGGTTTTGTCAGCACATGGGCTTATCAGATTATATCTTTTTATATTTATATTTAAATATATAAATGTTTAATGATATATTTGGGGCTAGTGTTTTGACTTGCATGCTTTGTGGGTTTCTTGGGCCCACAGTTTATGTAAATTGCTGGAGGTGGGAGGGATCAATGAAGACCCAATTTTGGGATAGTGGGCTGACTGTTTTGGACTTCATTTTTTATATTTTTTAGTGGGCCACTAAAGTTTCTATTTGAGAGTTAATTTGTATTTGCCCATATATTTTTTCAAATTTCCATCTATTACTGGATGGTAGGGGTTATTTGAAAATATATGGGCAATTTTTGCTTTATTTGCTGGGTACCCTGCTGTTTTGGGTTGTGTTAAGTTGTTTTTTGTATTTATTTGATATGTAATTGTTCCCCCTCCTTTGGGGCGGCAGCGTGAGATTCTTTGTATTACCTGGGGTATGCCCCTTGTAAATGTGTAAACTTTGTCTTTAATTTTATGACTTACCCACCCAAAAAAATTGCAAGATTTTCTGTTTTTGTGTCCACTCCAAAATTAATATTGCAAGAGTTTCAGTTTTTGTGTCCTTGCTCGAGATAGTTATGACTTGGGAGATTTTGGTAGGAAGTTAAGACCAAATCATTTTTTTGGGTGAATAAGACATAAATAAAATAGCAAAATATACAGGAATACAAGGGGCAAACCCCAGGCCCTACCCAGAAACTATACAAGATACCGAGAACAACACAGAACTAGAACAAAAGCACAATGTTCATGGACTATTTAAAGAAAAGAGAATGAACAGAAGCAAGATGACCAGACCATAAACAGAATAAAACCAAAAAGAATCCCAAAACCTGCAGACTGAGAGCCGCACACAATAAAAGCTGATCCAAGAAACAAATCAAAACGACAGCAATGAACTGTGTCATCCAAGTAAAATTTAGCCCTGTTCCAGAAGTTGCGAGAGGCATACACCCCAAAGAAAGACACACGAGCCAAAACATTTGAGTAGATGCCCAGCAGACACAGTGTACATCCATGTAATCACCGGACAGCAAAATAACATCTCTAGTACATCCCACTAGAGTAGGCAAAACAAAAGTAGACCTAGAATGTATAAAATAAAGCACGACAGGAATTGCCATATTAGATGCAGCCGACCCAAAACAGTCAACATCACACCTTAAAACAACCAAACCTAGAACAGTCCGATTAGTAAACATCCCAAACCTGTGCAGAAAAACAGTTATATGCTGTATGTGCAAAACAGTTGAAAAACCAAAACAAACCAGACTTTTTCCTCTAGTACATCCCACTAGAGTAGACCAAAACTGGACAAGTTTTAAATAGATATATATAATAAAAATTAAAGACAACTTTTGATCATTCAGAGGACTTTGGAGGGCGCTTACAGCAGCCATGTCCATAGAACCATTCCTCGCACTACATAACTTATGATTTTCCCACAACAACTTCAGACCATATCCCCCAAAAATGCATTGATTGAGTCTTCGGCTTAGACATAGTAGAATGACCTGCCAATCAATTAACAAGAAGTAGAATCCATGGTTAGCAGTATCCAGAATAGAATGTAAGACCCTCTCATTTATTTTATTTTTTTGGGTGAATAAGACATAAATAAAACAAGAAAATATACAAAACTACAAGGGGAATACCCCAGGCCCTACAGCAACTATACAGAGAAGGACCCCGAGCCCAAGATTAAGCAGCCAAAAGCACAGAAAATAAAGCAAAAGGCACTATGTTCAGAACCCATATCAAAAGAGGATAGGGAAAGTGAACACAGCGGGAATAACGCCAAAGCCCTGTGCTAGAGAAATAAAAACGGACAAAACAGAAAATCAGCATCACTGCCGAACAAGCATCTAGACAACCACAACCCAGCCAAAATATCTAACGAAGAGCTAACAACTGGGAACGCACAAAACAAAACATAAATCCAAGTACAACCCACTAGGATAGGGAAAACATAACTGTTTAGATAATATATGTATCTTAAGAGAGTAAATAAAGACAACTTGTGAACATAATGATTCCAGAAGGCGCCTTCAGCAGCCATTCCCATAGACCTGATCCTCACATATGACAGCACAAACTCCAGAGATGGCACCAGTCTGCTTGAGGAGCAAATGTTGGCAGCACCACGATGAGAAGCATCCATCATACATGATAAAATTTCCTGCCACATAGGACAAACACAAACCTGAACAAAATGGTTACAATTTTGCCACTTATACTGGCCAATGCACACAATATGTAACCTCACATCACTTGGCACACAATATAGAACCTCACCAAACTCGAAAATTGCTTCCTTAACCTGCACATAAAGAATTACTGTCACTCAACCCACACAACCAATCCAAAAATGTTGCTATATAAGTAGATTTAGGATTGAGGGTCTTGTTACTAAAAAGGTGAATGTGGATCAGTCTAACTCTCTGGCCAGAGAAGTTACTGATAAAGAAATCCAGGAGGCTTTTTGGGCTTTGAAAGCCAACAAAGCTCCTGGGCCTGATGGTTACTCTTCTGGTTTCTATAAAAAATCCTGGGGTGTGGTGGGTAGAGAGGTTGTTGGAGCCATTAAATCTTTCTTTAATTCTGGTGAACTTCTCCAAGAGCTTAATAGTACCACTATTGCTCTTATTCCTAAGATTCCTAATGCTGAAAGAGTTGGTGAGTATAGGCCCATATCTTGCTGTAATACCCTGTATAAGTGTATTTCCAAAATCATTCCTGAAAGAATTAAGCTTGTTTTACCTGATCTTATTGACCCTGTTCAGTCAGCTTTTGTCCAAGGGAGGAAAATCTCTGACAATATCTTTTTATCTCAAGAGATTATGAGAGGCTACCATAGAAACTCTCCTACCCCTAAGTGCACCATGAAAGTGGACATCATGAAAGCATATGATAATGTGAGATGGGACTTTATTCTTGATTCCCTTAAAGCGATGGGTTTTCCTCCTAACTTCATCCATTGGGTTAGGGCATGTGTGACTAGCCCATCTTTTTCTATCAGCATAAATGGGAGCTTGAAAGGTTATTTTAAAGGTGCTAGAGGGCTTAGACAAGGGGATCCTTTATCCCCCTATCTTTTTGTTATTGGTATGGAGATCCTTGCCAAAATTTTAGCTGAGAAGTCTACCCTTCCTGACTTCAAATTCCATTGGAAGTGTGATAAAACTAAGATTGTAAATCTTTGTTTTGCTGATGACCTGATGATTTTTTGCAAGGGTGATCTTTTCACTATTAGAGCCATTAAAGAGGGTCTTGAGGAGTTCCAATGTCTCTCTGGGCTGTCTCCTAGCCCTAGCAAGAGTCAAATTTTCTTCACTGGTTGTGAAAGAACTCTTAGAGATGATATCATTCAAATAGTCAACTTCAAAGAGGGATTTCTCCCTGTCAGATACTTGGGGGTTCCTCTGATTTCTACTAAGCTGAAAGTCTAGTGACTGTGCTCAACTTGTGGAGAAGATCACAAAAAGAATTAAAAGTTGGACCAACAAATGTCTTACATATGCTGGTAGAGCTCAATTAATCCAATCTGTGCTCTTCTCTCTGCAGGTTTACTGGTCTTCTTTGTTTATTCTTCCCAAAAAGATCATTAACGCCATCGAAGCTCTTTTTAGATCTTTCCTGTGGTCTGGTTGTGATCTTAGGGCTCATGGGGCAAAAGTTTCTTGGGAGTATATGTGTCATCCTAAAAATGAGGGGGGTCTGGGTTTCAAATCCTTAGAAATTTGGAATAAGGCTGCCACTGCCAAACACATATGGTTTTTATTCTCTGGTGGTGAGCAGTCTATGTGGTGTCAATGGGTGAAATCTTACATTCTCAAGGGTAAAAGTTTCTGGAGAGTTAAAATGCCTAGTGACCCTTCTTGGGTCTGGAGGAAGATCCTCTCTCTTAGACCCATTATTTACCCTCTGATCAAGTGTAGTGTTGGTAATGGGGCTAGTATCTCTCTTTGGTTTGACAACTGGCACCCCATTGGTTCTTTATGGGCTAAGTTCAGGGAGCGTATTATTTATGATTCCGCCCTTCGTCTGGACGCAAAGGTCAAAGATATTGTGGATAATGGTTGTTGGAAATGGCCTGTCATTTCCTCTTGGGAGATCAAAGAGTTGATTGACTGATTCTGTTAGCTGGCTCCCATCTGTGGATGGTCAGTTTTCTATCAGCTCAACCTGGAACTGTTTGAGGGATACTGGTGCTAGAGTTCATTGGGCTGGTCTTCTTTCGGGGCCTCATAATATACCTAAAGTTAGTTTTGTTACCTGGATGGCTATTTTGGGTAGATTGAATATTGGGGATAGGTTAAAGTTGTTTGGCATTTCTCAATCTGCTGAGTGTGTTTTTTATAAAGATCCCTATGAGAGCCATAATCATCTTTTTTTTCAACTGTCCTTTCTCATCAAAAATCTAGGCTAGCATTTTATCTAAGTTGGATGTCTCTTGGCCAATGGTACAGTGGCCTGATGTTACCAAGCATATGGTTTTGTCTGTTAAAGGGAAATCAATTAAAGCCATTATTATTAAGCTGGCTTTCACATGCACTGTGTATCAAATCTGGATTGCTAGAAATAACAGAGTGTTTAGAAAAGATAGTGTTCCTGAGGAGATTGTTCTTAAAAGCATTGTGGATATGATAAGATTTCGTGTGATGTCTATGACTAACATTGCTAGGCACTCTGATGATAGCTGGTTCTTGCATACATGGAGGATTCCTGCTTCCATTCTGAAGGCTCCTCGGATCCAGCTGAGTGTTGTGAGTTCAGTACAAGTGGGTTGAGTGTTAGTGAGCACAAATTGAGTGTTTTATCTCACTAGTTTGTTCATTTTGCAGGATCAGTTAGCGGGTTGTTTTAGTGAGCTTGAGTTATCCAAATTGAGAGTTGAGAGTTAGTGAGCAAAAATTCTCCATCCTTATTCACTGGCCAAAATGTGTGCTATTTATAAAATTGTCATATTACTGTTAACTGTTTTCCTTGTAGGTTGCTGGTTTCTTAAGGCTTGGATTGAGTGTTGTGTGCTCGGTTATTGTGGGTTGAGTGTGGAGAGGTTACATATTGAGTGTGTGATATGCTCTGAAGATTATTTGCCCAATTTTTCGGCAGATTATTTTCAGAAGTTGTTGCTTGAGTGGTGTGAGACTTTATATAGAGGGCCGAGTGATGTTAGTTCATATATTGTGTGTGTTTGTAAGATTCTGGTTACTATTTGGCCTACTGTGTTGGAATGTTATTTTATTGGTTGGTACTCATGTACATGTCATCTTTGGGCAGGTTCTACTGTTGCTTGGAAATTGGATACAAAAGTTGACGGCTGCTTTATGCGCCTCAGGAGTGAAGAAAGTCTTTCTTTTATGTTAATTTTGATATTTTGTGTAATGAAGTCTATTTTGGCAACTCCTTTTTGTCCTATACCTACGGGTTGTGTAGGCTTTTTGTTTTTTTGTTATCTTTTGTCTTGTTCCAGATCTTGGTGCACGTGATGTGTGTTCTTGATCCCCTTATTTTCGGTATGGGGCTTTTGAACATATTATTGTTCCAAAATCTGTTTGGGTTGTTTTGTGATTTAAATATTAGTGCTAGTGGGCTAGTTTGGTTATTTAAATGGACTCATCCCATTTATTTACTTGCTGGTTCCTCCTGTGTGCTTGGTCCTGATTAGGTCCGGCTGTTAGTTTTGTTTTGTTTTGCTTGCCGTTTCCTTTGGGTTGGCTTTGTCTTGTATAGTTTTGGTTAGGTCCTGGGGTATGCCCCTTGTAATTGTGTATTCTTTTGTCTTTTAATTTTATGACTTACCCACCCAAAAAAAGAAAACGAATTCAAATTCATTCTTTTGTGCTTGAGAATTGAACACTTGGGTGATTCACAAAACATTAAATGAGGCTCTTAAGTTAAACTAATATCGTTATGCTATAATTACTCAGTAAATTCTCTTTCTTGACCACCAAGGGGCCATCCTATTTGGTAAGGGAGTATATGCTCCTCTGCTTACTGACCAGGGTTCGAATCCCCTACCACTCAAGTGGAAGTTCGACGGTTTAGGTGGATCGGTTAGCTTCCCCCAGTTTGGCTTGTAAGGGTGGATCCTAAGGATCCTGCCTTGGGAGTGTGTTCTGGGTATTAAAAAAAAAAAAAATTCTCTTTCTTGGAGTGCAAGATTAGTTTGAGTTAAACTTTCCCACTTAAGCTAGTGTAACAAATAGTTGCCTAGGATAATTGGTTCCTAGAACAAAATATAGAAGGATGGCGAAGGAAGGAGTGAGTTAGAGGAAACTTTCTTCTTGAGTGGTAGAAAAGAAAGTTAGCAAAAAGAAAGGGAAATAGGATGAAAATTAAATCGAATTCAAATTCATCCATTTGGACTTGAGAATTGAACACTTAGGCGATTTATAAAACATTAAATGAGTTGCTTAAGTTAAACTAGTATTGTTAAGCGAAAATTACTCAGTAAATTCATTTTTTTGGAGGCTAAGCATGATTAGTTTGAGTTAAACTTGGTGACTTAAGCTAATGAAATTAGGATGAAAATAGAAAAGGAAATAAGCTAGTGAAACTAGAACGGGAAATCGGATGAAAATTAAAACGAATTCAAATTCATCCGTTTGGCTTGGAGAATTGAAGACTTATGTGCTTTAGAAAACCTTAAATGACGTGCTTAAGCTAAACTAATATGGTTAACCTACAATTACACTGTAAATTCTCTTTCTTGGGCTATAATTGGGTTCATTTTTTGGAAAATTCTTTTGATCGTGTGATCCTCATGTGACTCGATATGAGGGTGGTTTTGGCTATCTCCGCCAAGAGTGATTGGGGAGTCACTGCTATGGGGAATAGTGGTTCGATAACTCGCCGAGTTAGAGACTTTTTTGGGTAAGTAAGTCATAAAATAACGACAATGAAATTTACAAGTTTACAAGGGGCATACCCCAGGCACGCCCAACAACAAATAAAACAAATATAAACAACATAAACTACCACTGCACCCCCTAAAAATAGGGGGAACAAACAAGAAAAAACAGAAATACAAAAAACCCCAACTATGCCCATATATCCTCTTTGCCCTCATGTAACCCCTACCATCAGAGATAATAGATGGGAACTTGAGGTGGATATATGGGCAGAGATACACAAAAGAAACACCACTAAGCTATTAAACAAACAGACACATAGACCAAACAACAACCCACAGGCCGAGTCAAAGATAATAATCAACCTCACAAGCTCCCAGTCTCTACTGCAGATAAAACATGGAATCCAATAAGCAACCCACTCCACACAGCCGTGACATCCAAGCCACTTAACCCAAGCCATGTCGGAGGATAAAATCTACCCCATGAGAGATCACAGCAGAGTCACATGAAGCTAGCACGATCAAAAAGCATAAGCCACGGATCATGGAGTTGAAGTGAAAAGACAGTAGCCCCTCAGCAACAAACCAATACACAGCCAACAAAATCATGAGATCAATCATCACATCCCCCAGTCCCATCCTTGGTAGATCACAAGCCTCAAACTCCACGGCAGTGGGCCCTACACTCCATGTCAGGTGTGGCAACATGATCAATTAGGACGGGTCACATGAAGACAAGAAGCAACCAGAAAACCAGTAGCTATCCTCCCGCTCATCTCCCAGTCTCTAACTCGGTTGGTTATCAAACCACTGTTCCCCATAGCAGTGACTCCCCAATCACTCTTGGCGAAGATGGCTCAAAACCTCCCTCATATCGAGTCACATGAGGATCACACAATCAAACATCATAAAATCATTAACTATACAAGAATCGCTGCCAAGAGACTAAACAAAAATATTAACCCAAAAAAAAAAAAAAACCCCTTGTTAGTGGCCCACTTAAATTATATAAATGAAGTCCAAAAAGGCCACTAATGTAATAACCACACCACAACTCAAGTGAGACCCAAGCCCACAGATAAAGATAGCCACGGCTTGGCAGAAAAACACCAAACCAACCGCCCAAAAAAATATACCAAGTGGGCCCAGCAGCCCAAGCTATAAATTCCCACCAATGCCTTAACAAAGCCCATTTGATAATAAAAAAATGGTCCACTTTTATCAAAAGCACTGTGGGCTCCACACGGCACACCCAATATACATATAATATATATGAATGATAGCCTTCTGAACCAATTCCAAAGACAACCCACGGTCCCACCCACAGTCCCACATGCCTATATGCTGCCGAACAAAAATAGGTGATAGAAAAGAGAACCAACGAGGGGCCCACCAACACCACCAAATTCCAAAATAGCGACAAAGCACATTTCAAACCAAAATATATATATATATAATATATAATGCTGATCAACCTTTTACCTTCCCAACACACATCATGCACAGCCTGTAAAAAGCAGACAGGCCATAACACACGGCACAACCTTGAAAGCCACTCGCCCAGAGAGCGTGCAACTCAACCAGAGAAGCAAGTTTAGCACCAAGCTTCAACCTCGGTAGATGAGCAACGAAACCAGTAAATCACCATAGTTGGAACTGCAAACCAGCTATAATAACACGCTTGCAAGACTTCCAATAACAAAGACGCCAGCAATCAAACACCGGCAGCCAAACAATAAATCACAATACCTCATGAACCCAGCGACGCACCCAGACCGAAAGACTTCGCTGCCATTAATGAAGCTTAAAGCTATCAAACACCAAAACTGAAGCTCCGCAATTTCACCGCACCAGCATTGGCGTCCATCATCGTCGTATAGACCAGCGCCAGGAAATGATCCCATGCCGGAACAAGAAATGCATTCCGAAACGCTGGACTCCAGCCAAGAACACACACCGACTTCGTAGAAGACCGGTTGTAACAACTTCAAACATGAACTGAACATCCCATCTTGAAAACCCAAGCTGGACGGATCAGACATGAAAGAATAACCTTCCAGCCAATATTTGAGATATGGTCGTAACAAAAGGCACTAAAACAACACCATAATCACACGACTCACTATGGATAACAAAACCAGTCGGAAAGATTTCACCGGACTGGTAACTCACACAATACACATTCTCCCTCAAGAGGTGAGAAAGACAGTCGGACAGTGCACCATTTTCACTCCGGGGGGAGCTTTCTCTCTCTAGAAGTTAGAGACTGGGAGATGAGCGGGAGGATAGCTACCGGTTTTCTGGTCGCTTCTGGTCTTCATGTGACCCATCATAATTGATCATATTGCCACGCCTGACATGGAGTGAAGGGCACACTACCGTGGGGTTTGAGGCTTCTGATCTACCAAGGAAGGGACTGGAGGATGTGATGATTGCTCTCATGATTTTGTTAGCTATGTATTGGTTTGTTGCTGGGAAGCTATTGTTTTTCACTACAACTCCCAAGACCGTGGCTTGTGGTCACTAATCGCGCTAGCTTCATGTGACTTTGTTGGGATTTCTCGTGGGGTAGATTTTTTCCTCCATCACGGCTTGGGTTAAGTGGCTTGGATGTCACGGCTGTGAGGAGTGGAACACTTATTGGATTCCATGTGTTTACCTGCAGCAGAGACTGGGGACTTGTGGGGTTGGTTATCATCTTTGATTCGGCTTGAGGGTTGTTGCTTTGTGAGTGTGTCTGTTGTGTTTATAAGCGTTGCGGTGTTTTGTTTTCTTTTGTATCTTTGCCATATCTCCACCTCGAGTTCCCATCTATTATCTTTGATGGTAGGGGTTACTTGGGGACAAAAAGGATATATGCGCAGAGTTGGGTTTTGGTGTTTTTAGTTGTTCTTGTTTATCCCTCCTTTCTAAGGGGGGTGCAGTGGTAGTTTATATTGGTTTGTTAATTTTTTTTTTTTATTTGTTGTTGGTCGAGCCTGGGGTATACCCCTTGTAAACTTGTAATATTTCATTGCCTTTTATTTTATGGCTTACTTAACCAAAAAAAAGCAAGATTAGTTTGAGTTAAAGTTGGCCACTTAAGCTAATGAAACTAATAGTTGCCTAAGCTAATTAGTTCGCAGAACAAATGAGAAAAGGACGGAGAGAGTTAGAGAGAAACTTTCTTCTTGCGAGCTAGAAGAGAAAGTTAGAGAAAAGAAACGGAAATAGGAATAAAATTAAAACGAATTCAAATTCATCCTTTTGGATTTGAAAATTGAGCACATAGGTGATTTAAAGGGTTGTTTGGGATGTCCTAAATAAGTGCACTTTTTGGCTTTTTGGGCTACAAAGTTGAGGCAAAAAAGATGGTTGTTTGGGTTAATCTTTTACTTTTTACGAGAAAATTTGTATTAAAAAATTGTGTAAAATTAGTGTATAGGAGAAGTTTGTGCTTTGTAGGGTGCACGGTAGGCGGCACGGTTTGCAAAGAGTAGTATAGGAGATGCTTGCCTCCTTTCCGGGGCATTGAATTGGACGGTGCTGTTTGGCCCGTGGAGGGCCACCACGGGTCCCATTTTGCTAATCGGAACCGTTGAATGTGTAGAACTCGTCGAGTACTATATGCTTGTAAAAAAATCACATTGATCAGATATCGATAGTTATCTGATCGATTAAGTTTTTGTCAATCATTAACTGTAACACCATCTATTTTTTTTTATACAAAACTGATTTGATCATGTAGTTAGAGATATCCGATCTACGTGATTCTTTACAAGTATTAGTACTCGACGAGTTCTGCACATTAAATGGCTCAGATTATCAAAACGAGACCCGTGATGGGCCCCCACGGGCCGAACAACACCATTTCGGGTTAATTTTTTTGTGCACCTCGCGTTCTAAATTTGCACCAATGACATCACTTCACCACTGTTCCGCGCTTGTGTAATTTGCTTTTTTTTTTTATCTATATACTTTTGGTGAATAGTGATAACTTTTTAGCTTTTTTAATAATTTTTTCTTTTTCAGTGTATGCCAAACCAGGACTTAGAAAACATTAAATGAGATGCTTAAGTTAAACTAATATCGTCAACATACAAATTTTTTTTTGGGTGGATAAGACATAAAATAAAAGACAAAGAATATACAAGATTACAAGGGGAATACCCCAGGCCCTACAACAGCTATACAACAAACAACAACCCAAAACAAAAGAGACTAAGAAAGATAAAGAGACGCCCAAGCACTCTGTTCAGAATCCATATCCAGGGGAAAGGGAGAATGAACACAGCGAGAACATCCAACCAAAGCAAGCTATACAAGACAAGCACAGCAACCCGAAGACAAAACAAAACAAAAGGCCAAACAGGCCCTACACCAACCCACACGGACAGAACAAAAAGACAGTAGCAACAGCAAATGTTCATAGCCTATTTAAGAAAATAACGAATGAACAGAAGCAATACAAGCTAAGGTCTCAAAAGGGGCACCAAGTAACAGTGCAGCAGCAGCCAAACTGTCAATGAAATCCAAAATCCACATGCCCAAATCCATATGTATCCTGGCACGAACAGCACAGGATTGATGAAGAGAGTGTAACCCGTAACCCCTAGTACATCCCACTAGGGTAGGCAAAACAACTATGTTTATATAGTAATTACAGAAAATAGAATAATTGAAAGACAACTTTTGAACACACTGAGCAACCCAGAAGGCGCTTGGAGCAGCCATTCCACGGGACCAGTTAACCTCGCTACGCAGCAACTCAACCACAAACGAAACCAGATAATCGGAAGTGCAGTCCCAAGTAGAGATCTGGTAATCGTCAACGTAAATTACTCAATAAATTATGTTTCTTGGAGGATAAGCAAGAGGTTTTTGAGTTGAACTAAGCCACTTACTCTAATGAAACTATTAAACGCGTAAGCTAATTAATTCCTAGAACGAAAGAGAAAAGGATGGAGAGAGTTAGAAAGAAACTTCCTTCTTGAGTGGTATAGAATAGAAAGTTAGACAAAAGTAAGGGAAATAGGATGAAAATTAAATCGAATTCAAATTCATCCTTTTAGACTTGAGAATTGAACACATAGGTGATTTTGAAAACAATAAATGAGTTGATTAAGTTATCCTAATATCGTTAAGCTACAATTACTCTGGAAAATCTCTTCAGAACTAGAATTGAACACATAGGTGATTTTGAAAACCTTAAACGACGTGCTTAAGTCAAACTAATATCGTTAAGCTACAATTACTTAGTAAAATCTCTTTCTTGGAGGCTAAGCAAGATTAGTTTGAGTTAAACTTGGCCACTAAAGCTAATGAAATTATTAATTGCCTAGAACAAAAGAGTGAAATTGGAGACAGACGGAGAGAGTTAGAGAGAAACTTTCTTCTTGAGATGTAGAAGAGAAACTTCGAGAAAAGAAAGGAAAACAGGATGAAAATTAAAGGGAACTCAATTCACCCTCTTGGACTTGAGAATTGAATACTTAGGTGATTTAGAAAACATTAAATGAGTTTCTTTAGTTAAACTATTATCGTTAAGCTATGATTACTTAGTAAATTCTCTTTCTTGGAGTCTAGGCAGATTAGTTTGAGTTAAACTTGGCCACTTAAGTGAAGGTAGCAATTAGTTGCCTAATCTAATTAGTTCCTAGAACAAAAGGGAGAAGGACGGAGAGAGTTAGAGAAAAACTTTCTTCTTGAGAGCTAGAAGAGAAAGTTCGAGAAAAGAAAGGCAAATAAGAACAAAATTAAAACGAATTCAAATTTATCCTTTTGGACTTGAGAATTGAACAATTGCGTGATTGATGAAAAAATTAATTGAGCTGCTTAAGTTAAACTTGGCCATTTAATCTAATGAAACTATAAGTCGCCTACGCTAATTGGTTCCTAGAACAAAAGAGAGAAGAATGGAGAAGGACGGAGAGAGTTAGAAACAGACTTTCTTCTCGAGTGGTAGAAGAGAAAGTTAGAGAAAAGTAAGGGAAATAGGATGAAAATTAAATCGAATTCAAATTCATCCTTTCGAGCTTGAGAATTGAGCACTTAGGTGATTTACAAAACATTAAATGAGTTGCTGAAGTTATCCTAATATCGTTAAGCTTCAATTACTCAGTAAATTCTCTTTCCTGGAGGCTAAGAAAGATTAGTTTGCCTAACCTAATTCGTTCCTAGAACAAAAGAGAGAAGGGTGGAGAAGGACCGAGAGAGTTGGAGTGAAACTTTCTTCTTGAGAGCTAGAAGAGAAAGTTAGAGAAAAGAAAAGGAAATAGGATTAAAATTAAAACGAATTCGAATTCCTCCTTTTGGACATGAGAATTTTTTTTGGGTGGGTATGGACATGAGAATTTGAACACTTAGTTGATTTAGAAAACATTAAATGAGTTGCTTAAGTTAAAATAATATCGTTAAACTACAATTACTCAGTAAATTCTCTATCTTGGAGGCCAAGCAAGATTAGTTCGTGTTAAACTTTGCAGCTTAAGCTTGTGAAACTAATAGTTGCCTAAACGAATTAGTTCCTAGAACAAAAGAAAGAAGGATGGAGAAGGACGGAGAGAGTTAGAGGGAAACTTTCTTCTATAGTGGTAGAAGAGAAACTTAGAGAAAAGAAAAGGAAATAGGATGAAAATTAAAGCGAATTCAAATCCATCCATTTGCACTTGAGAATTGAACACCTGGGTAATTTACAAAACCTTAAATGAGATGCTCAACTTAAACTAATATCGTTAAGCTACAATTACCTAGTAAATTCTCTTTCTTGGAGGCTAAGGAAGATTAGTTTAAGTTAAACTTGGACACGTAAGTTAAGAAAGATGTTAGTTACCTAACCTAATTAGTTCCTAGAACAAAATGGAGAAGGACGGAGGGAGTTAGAGAGAAACTTTCTTCTTGAGAGCTAGAAGAGAAAGTTAAGGGAAATAAGAATAAAATGAAAACGAATTCAAATTCATTCTTTTGTGCTTGAGAATTGAACACTTGGGTGATTCACAAAACATTAAATGAGGTTCTTAAGTTAAACTAATATCGTTATGCTATAATTACTCAGTAAATTCTCTTTCTTGACCACCAAGGAGCCATCCTAGTTGGTAAGGGAGTATATGCTCCTCTCCTTACTGACCAGGATTCGAATCCCCTACTACTCAAGTGGAAGTCCGACGATTTATGTGGATCGGCTAGCTTCCCCCAGTTTGGCTTGTAAGGGTGGATCCAAAGGATCCTGCCTTGGGAGTGTGTTCTGGGTATTAAAAAAAAAAAAAAATTCTCTTTCTTGGAGGCTAAGCAAGATTAGTTTGAGTTAAACTTTGCCACTTAAGCTAGTGTTACAAATAGTTGCCTAGGATAATTAGTTCCTAGAACAAAACATAGAAGGATGGCGAAGAAAGGAGTGAGTTAGAGGAATCTTTCTTCTTGAGAGCTTCTCTCTCTAGAATCTAGAGAGAGAATGCTCCCTCCGTTGTTACCCATGGATTTTCTTTGTTGTTCCTTATCAGATTCTTTGTTTGATTTGGTTAGAGAGTGATTTAGAGTCTGATCTGTTCTTCAGGCCAGCTCTATTGATCAAGTTGTGTTTTGATTTGTCTTTTTATTAAAGCAAGTCGTGTTTATTTCGGTTTCATGGAGGTCCGATGTGTCAGTCTCACTCTGGCCATTCTCTGGCTGGTTTTGGGTGCTGCCCAAATCTTGGTGTTGAGCTAAGGTGACCTGTGGGTGTTCATGCCGTTGCATCATGTTCTGGGTTGGGTTACCACCAGTGTGGTCGTCAATGGTTCGGCTCGGTGGGATGGCTCACAGTTCAGCAAGGCGGAGCTCCATTTGGTTCCTTGTGATGAATAGTAAAAGCTACTGTTCACATCACTATTCGCCCAATCAACTTTTGTTAAAGCTGCTCAACTATTCAATCAATCAGCCGAAAGCAACCGACAGCTCTGCTCAGTCTCCAATGCTGCAGCTGCCTTCAGTCAATTCACATGCTGCATAGTTAATTTTGTTTTGTATATATTGTAATGTAATCACTCGGTAGCTCAGAACTTTCAATTTTCTTCAACCCTTTAGTTTGTAAGAAAACAGAGTGCTCTGAGTGAGGTTTACTTTTTCCCGTTTCTGTTTACCTATTCAAGATCCTTGCAGTTTACAACAATTGTAAGTGCAAGTTATTTTCTGTATTTATTTACAAAGTTTTTAATTAAATGATTTGAATTATATTTTGGTTTGTGCATTCCATTACTGTCTTTGTTTAATTTGGTTCATGTTTGATTTCGTAATCCATCTCCTTCATTCTTGTTGCTGCTTCCGCGTTTAGGGTATCAGAGCCAAAATGGAATTGAGCAATTTCATTACTGGTTTGACTTCTAGGGTGACTAGGTTCTTTGTAGAACAGGTTTGTAACATGTGATTTGGTGTACTCAGTTCAAGAAGGTCGAACTTGATTAATTGGGAGTGGAGTAACTGAAACGGATTGGCTAGAGGCAAAAGGATCATTAGCCAATGCAGATGAGTAATCAGGACGGTGAATAGTACCAAGAGTATGGTAGCGATTAATTATGTCAATGGATTTGGAGGAATTGAATGACTCCAAAGGAGGGGGAACTATAAGCTGATTAGGTTTACTGGAACTAGAAGAGGGGACCAAAGCCTTGGAAGGAGGCCTTGGGCGAGACATCTGTGAAATAGGAAACAAAGATTAGCAACCAGAAAGAAGATCTAAATAATTCTGGTAATAAAATAAATTATTGTAATAATCATGACGTAAAACACGTCGAGCTTGTAACTGTTGGTGATTGATGTATTGGGCTCTTTTAGTAGTAGGTCTGGCTGATTTAAGGCGGTTAATGCGGCGGTTAACTTGCTTGATCAGGGTTTGGAAATGGATAATTTGGGTTTTAACATAGGAAATTTGTGGAGTAGCACTCATCCCTTACCTCCCTGTAAAAATTCCCGGGTAAGAAAATCAGGCAGGGAATTTTGACAACCAGGTATATAAGTAATATCAAAATCAAAAATACTTAAAATAGATTGCCAACGGGGGACGTATTCTTGAAGGTTCAAAAGGTTCAAGCTCCCTCAAAAAGCTAAAACGAAGGTTCAAAAGGTTCAAGCTCGCTCAAGAAGCTAAAACGAATGTTCAAAAGGTTCAAGCTCCCTCAAGAAGCTAAAATGAAGGCTCAGAAGGTTCAACTTCCTCAAGAAGCCGAAACAAGGGTTCAAAAGGTTCAAGCTCCCTCAAGAAGCTAAAACAAAGGTTCAAAAGGTTCAAGCTCCCTCAAGAAGCCAAAACGAAGATCAAAAGGTTCAGGCTACCTCAAGAATCTAAAACGAAGGTTCACAGGGTTCAAGCTTCCCCAAGAAGCTAAAAAGAAAGTTCAAAAGGTTCAAGCTTCCTCAAGAAGCTAAAACGAAGTTCAAAAGGTTCAAGCTCCCTCAAGAAGCTAAAATAAGGGTTGAAAAGGTTGAAGCTTCCTCAAGATGCTAAAATAAAGGTTCAAAAGGTTCAAGCTCCCTCAAGAAGCTAAAACTAAGGTTCAAAAGGATCAAGCTCCCTCAAGAAGCTAAAAAGAAGGCTGAAAATGTTCAAGCTTCATCAAGAAGCTAAAACGAAATTTCAGAGGATTCAAGCTTCCTCAAGAAGCCAAAACAAGGGTTCAAAAGGTTCAAGCTTCCTCAAGAAGCTAAAACGAAGGTTCAAAATGTTGAAGTCCCTCAAGAAGTTGAAACGAATGTTCAAAAGGTTCAAACTCCCTCCAGAAGCTAAAACGAATGTTCACAAGGTTCAAGCTCCGTCAAGAAGCTAAAACGATGGTTCAGAAGGTTCAACATCCTCAAGAAGACGAAACAAGGGTTAAAAAGGTTCAAGCTCCCTCAAGAAGCTAAAACGAAGGTTCAAAAGGTTCAAGCTCCCTCAAGAAGCTGAAACGAAGGTTCAAAAGGTTTAAACTCCCTCCAGAAGCTAAAACGAAGGTTCAAAAGGTCCAAGCTCTCTGAAGAAGCAAAAACGAAGGTTCAGAAGGTTCCACTTCCTCAAGAAGCTGAAACAAGGGTTCAAAAGGTTCAAGCATCCTCAAGAAGCTAAAATGAAGGTTCAAAAGGTTCAAGCTCCCTGAAGAAGCTAAAACGAACGTTGAAAATGTTCAAGCTTCCTCAAGAAGCTAAAACGAAGGTTCCGAGGGCTCAACTTCCTCAAAAAGCTAAAATAAGGGTTCAAAAGGATCAAGCTTCCTCAAGAAGCTAAAATGAAGGTTCAAAAGATTCAAGCTTCCTCAAGAAGCTAAAACGAAGGTTCAAAAGGTTCAAGCTCCCTCAAGAAGCTAAAACGAAGGTTTTAAATGTTCAAGCTTCCTCAAGAAGCTAAAACGAAGGTTCAGAGGGTTGAAGCTTCCTCGAGAAGCCAAAATAAGGGTCCAAAAGGTTCAAGCTCCCTCAAGAAGCTAAAACGAAGGTTCAAAAGGTTCAAGGTCCTTCAAGAAGCTAAAATGAAGGTTCACAAGGTTCAACTTCCTCAAGAAGCTGAAACAAGGGTTCAAAAGGTTCAAGCTCCCTCAAGAAACAAAAACAAAGGTTCAAAAGGTTCAAGCTCCCCCAAGAAGCTAAAACGAAGGTAGAAAGGTTGAAGCTTCCTCAAGAAGCTAAAACGAAGGTTCAGAGAGTTCAAGCTTCCTCAAGAAGCTAAAACGAAGGTTCAAAAGGTTCAAGCTTTCTCAAGAAGCTAAAACGAAGGTTCAAAAGGTTCAAGCTCCCTCAAGAAGCTAGAATAAGTGTTCAAAAGGTTGAAGCTTCCTCGAGATGCTAAAACAAAGGTTCAAAAGGTTCAAGCTCCCTCAAGAAGCTAAAATGAAGGTTCAAAAGGTTCAAGCTCCCTCAAGAAGCTAAAACGAAGCTTGAAAATGTTCAAGCCTCATCAAGAAGCTAAAACAAGGTTCAGAGGATTCAAGCTTTATCAAGAAGCCAAAACAAGGGTTCAAAAGGTTCAAGTTTGCTCAAGAAGCTAAAACGAAGGTTCAAAATGTTGAAGTCCCTCAAGAAGTTGAAACGAATGTTCAAAAGGTTCAAACTCCCTCCAGAAGTTAAAACGAAGGTTCAAAAGGTCCAAGCTCTCTGAAGAAGCTCAAACGAAGGTTCAGAAAGTTCCACTTCCCCAAGTAGCTGAAACAAGGGTTCAAAAGGTTCAAGTCCCTCAAGAAGCTAAAATGAAGGTTCAAAAGGTTCAAGCTCCCTGAAGAAGCTAAAACGAAGGTTGAAAATGTTTAAGCTTCCTCAAGAAGCTAAAACGAAGGTTCCGAGGGTTCAACTTCCTCAAAAAGCTAAAATAAGGGTTCAAAAGGTTCAAGCTTCCTCAAGAAGCTAAAACGAAGGTTCAAAAGGTTCAAACTCCCTCAAGAAGCTGAAACGAAGGTTCAGAACGTTCTACTTCCTCAAGAAGCTGAAACAAGGGTTCAAAAGGTTCAAGGTCCCTCAAGAAGCTGAAACGAAGGTTCAAAAGGTTCAAGCTCCCTCAAGAAGCTAAAATGAAGGCTCAGAAGGTTCAACTTCCTCAAGAATCTAAAATAAGGGTTCAAAAGGTTCAAGCTTCCTCAAGAAGCTAAAACGAAGGTTCAAAAGGTTCAAGCTCCCTCAAGAAGCTAAAACGAAGGTTCAAAAGGTTCGAGCTCCCTCAAGAAGCTAAAACGAAGGTTGAAAATGTTCAAGCTTCCTCAAGAAGCTAAAACGAAGGTTCAGAGGGTTCAAGCTATATCAAGAAGCCAAAATAAGGGTTCAAAAGGTTCAAGCTTCCTCAAGAAGCTAAAACGAAGGTTCAAAATGTTCAAGTCCCTCAAGAAGTTGAAATAAAGGTTCAAAAGGTTCAAACTCCCTCCCGAAGCTAAAACGATGGTTCAAAAGGTTCAAGCTCCCCCAAGAAGCTAAACGAAGGTTCCGAAGGTTCAACTTCCTCAAGAAGCTGAAACAAGGGTTCAAAAGGTTCAAGCTCCCACAAGAAGCTAAAATGAAGGTTTAAAAGGTTCAAGCTCCCTGAAGAAGCTAAAACGAAGGTCGAAAATGTTCAAGCTTCCTCAAGAAGCTAAAACGAAGGTTCCGAGGGTTCAACTTCCTCAAAAAGATAAAATAAGGGTTCAAAAGGTTCAAACTTCCTCAAGAAGCTAAAACGAATGTTCAAAAGGTTCAAGCTCCCTCAAGAAGCTAAAACGAAGGTTCAGAAGGTTCTACTTTCTCAAGAAGCTGAAACAGGGCTTCAAAAGGTTCAAGCTCCCTCAAGAAGTTGAACCGAAGGTTCAAAAGGTTCATGCTCCCTCAAGAAGCTAAAATGAAGGTTCAGAAGGTTCAACTTCCTCAAGAATCTAAAATAAGGGTTCAAAAGGTTCAAGCTTCCTCAAGAAGCTAAAACAAAGGTTCAAAAGTTTCAAGCTCTCTCAAGAAGCTAAAACGAGGGTTCAAAAGGTTCAAGCTCCCTCAAGAAGCTAAAACGAAGGTTGAAAATGTTCAAGCTTCCTCAAGAAGCTAAAACGAAGGTTCAGAGGGTTCAAGCTATCTCAAGAAGCCAAAATAAGGGTTTAAAAGGTTCAAGCTTCCTCAAGAAGCTAAAACGAAGGTTCAAAATGTCCAAGTCCCTCAAAAAGTTGAAACGAAGGTTCAAAAGCTTCAAACTCCCTCCAGAAGCTAAAACGAAGGTTCAAAAGGTTCAAGCTCCCTCAAGAAGCTAAAAATGAAGGTTCCGAAGGTTCAACTTCCTCAAGAAGCTGAAACAAGGGTTCAAAAGGTTCAAGCTCCCTCAAGAAGCTAAAACGAAGGTTCAAAAGGTTCAAGCTCCCTTAAGAAGCTAAAATGAAGGTTCAGAAGGTTCAACTTCCTCAAGAAGCTAAAATAAGGGTTCAAAAGGTTCATCCTTACTCAAGAAGCAAAAAAGAAGGTTTCAAAAGGTTCAAGCTCCCTCAAGAAGCTAAAACGAAGGTTCAAAAGGTTCAAGCTCCCTCAAGAAGCTAAAACGAAGGTTGAAAATGTTCAAGCTTCCTCAAGAAGCTAAAATGAAGGTTCAGAGGATTCAAGCTATCTCAAGAAGCCAAAATAAGGGTTCAAAAGGTTCAAGCTTCCTCAAGAAGCTAAAACGAAGGTTCAAAATGTTCAAGTCCCTCAAGAAGTTGAAACGAAGGTTCAAAAGGTTCAAACTCCCTCCAGAAGCAAAAACGAAGGTTTCAAAAGGTTCAAGCTCCCTCAAGAAGCTAAAACGAAGGTTCCGAAGGTTCAACTTCGTCAAGAAGCTGAAACAAGGGTTCAAAAGGTTCAAGCTCCCTCAAGAAGCGAAAACAAAGTTCAAAAGGTTCAAGCCCCCTCAAGAAGCTAAAACGAAGGTTTAAAATGTTCAAGCTTCCTCAAGATGCTAAAACGAAGGTGAAGAGGGTTCAAGCTTCCTCAAGAAGCCAAAACAGGGGTTCAAAACGTTCAAGCTTCCTCGAGAAGCTAAAACGAAGGTTCAAAATGTTTAAGTCCCTCAAGAAGCTGAAACGAAGGTTTCAAAAGGTTCACACTCCCTCCAGAAGCTAAAACGAAGGTTCAAAAGGTCCAAGAGCCCTGAAGAAGCTAAAACGAAGGTTCAGAAGGTTCAACTTCCTCAAGAAGCTGAAACAAGGGTTCAAAAGGTTCAAGCTCCCTCAAGAAGCTAAAACGAAGGTTCAAAGGTTCAAGCTCCCTTAAGAAGCTAAAACGAAGGTTGAAAATGTTCAAGCTCCCTCAAGAAGCTAAAACGAAGGTTGAAAATGTTCAGGCTTGCTCAAGAAGCTAAAACGAAGGTTCAGAGGGTTCAAGCTTCGTCAAGAAGCCAAAATAAGGGTTCAAAAGGTTCAAGCTTCCTCACGAAACTAAAACGAAGGTTCAAAATGTTCAAGTCCTCAAGAAGTTAAAACGAAAGTTCAAAAGGTTGAAACTCCCTCCAGAAGCTAAAACGAAGGTTCAAAAGGTTCAAGCTCCCTCAAGAAGCTAAAACGAAGGTTCAAGCTCCCTCAAGAAGTTAAAACGATGGATCAAAAGGTTCAGGCACCCTCAAGAAGCTAAAACGAAGGTTCAAAAGCTTCACGCTCCCTCAAGAAGCTGAAACAAAGGTTCAAAAGGTTCAAACTCCCTCCAGAAGCGAAAACGAAGGTCCCAAAAGGTTCAAGCTCCCTCAAGAAGCTAAAACGAAGGTTCAGAAGGTTCAACTTCCTCAAGAAGCTAAAATGAAGGTTCAAAAGGTTCAAGCTCCCTCAAGAAGCTAAAACAAAGGTTCAGAAGGTTCAACTTCCTCAAGAAGCTGAAACAAGGGTTCAAAAGGTTCAAGCTCCCTCAAGAAACTAAAACAATGGTTCAAAAGGTTCAACTTCCTCAAGAAGCTAAAACAAGGGTTTAAAAGGTTCAAGCTCCCTCAAGAAGCTAAAACGAAGGTTCAAATGGTTCAAGCTACCTCAAAAACTAAAACGAATGTTCAAATGGTTCAAGCTCCTTCAAGGAGCTAAAATGAAGGTTCAGAAGGTTCAACTTCCTCAAGAAACTGAAATAAGGGTTCAAAAGGTTCAAGCTCCCTCAAGAAGCTAAAACAAAGGTTCAAAAGGTTCAAGCTCCCTCAAGAAGCTAAAACGAAGGTCGAAAATGTTAAAGCTTCCTCAAGAAGCTAAAATGAAGGTTAAGAGGGTTCAAGCTTTATTCACACCAAAAAAAAAAGAGGGTTCAAGCTTCCTCAAGAAGCCAAAACAAGGGTTCAAAACGTTCAAGCTTCCTCAAGAAGCTAAAACGAAGGTTAAGAGGGTTCAAGCTTCCTCAAGAAGCCAAAACAAGGGTTCGAAACGTTCAAGCTTCCTAAGAAGTTAAAACGAAGGTTCAAAATGTTCAAGTCCGTTAAGAAGTTGAAACGAAGGTTCAAAAGGTTCAAACTCCCTCCAGAAGCTAAAACGAACGTTCAAAATGTCCAAGAGCCCTGAAGAAGCTAAAACGAAAGTTCAGAAGGTTCAAACTTCCTCAAGAAGCTGAAATAAGGGTTCAAAAGGTTCATGCTCCCTCAAGAAGCAAAAACGAATGTTCAAAAGGTTCAAGCTACCTGAAGAAGTTGAAACGAAGGATCAAATGTTTCAAACTCCTCCAGAAGCTAAAATGAAGGTTCAAAAGGGTTCAAGCTCCCTCAAGAAGCTAAAACGAAGGTTCAGAAGGTTCAACTTCCTCAAGAAGCTAAAACAAGAGGGTTTAAAAGGTTCAAGATCCCTCAAGAAGATAAAACGAAGGTTCAAAAGGTTCAAGCTCCCTCCAGAAGCTAAAACGAAGGTTCAAAAGGTTTAAGCTCCCTCCAGAAGCTAAAATGAATGTTCAGAAGGTTCAACATCCTCAAGAAACTGAAACAAGGGTTCAAAAGGTTCAAGCTCCCTCAAGAAGCAAAAACAAAGGTTCAAAAGGTTCAAGCTCCCCCAAGAAGCTAAAACGAAGGTTCAAAAGGTTCAAGCTTCCTCAAGAAGCTAAAACGAAGGTTCAAAAGGGTTCAAGTTTCCTCAAGAAGCTAAAACGAAGGTTCAAAGGGTTCAAGCTCCCTCAAGAAGCTAGAATAAGGGTTCAAAAAGGTTGAAGCTTCCTCAAGATGATAAGACAAAGGTTCAAAAGGTTCAAGCTCCCTCAAGAAGCTAAAACGAAGGTTCAAATGGTTCAAGCTCCCTCAAGAAGCTAAAACGAAGGTTGAAAATGTTCAAGCTTCCTCTAGAAGCTAAAACGAATGGTTCACAGGATTCAAGCTTCCTCAAGAAGCCAAAACAAGGGTTCTAAATGTTCAAGCTTCCTCAAGAAGCTAAAACGAAGGTTCAAAATGTTGAAGTCCCTCAAGAAGTTGAAACGAATGTTCAAAAGGTTCAAACTCCCTCCAGAAGCTAAAACGAAGGTTCAAAAGGTTCAAGCTCCCTCAAGAAGCTAAAACGAAGGTTCAGAAGGTTCAACATCCTCAGGAAGACGAAACAAGGGTTCAAAAGGTTCAAGCTCCCTCAAGAAGCTAAAACGAAGGTTCAAAAGTTTCAAGCTTCCTCAAGAAGCTGAAACGAAGGTTCAAAAGGTTCAAACTCCCTCCAGAAGCCAAAACGAAGGTTCAAAAGGTCCAAGCTCCCTGAAGAAGCTAAAATGAAGGTTCAGAAGGTTCCACTTCCTCAAGAAGATGAAACAAGGGTTCAAAAGGTTCAAGCTCCCTCAAGAAGCTAAAATGAAGGTTCAAAAGGTTTAAGCTCCCTGAAGAAGCTAAAACGAAGGTTGAAAATGTTCAAGCTTCCTCAAGAAGCTAAAACTAAGGTTCAAAAGGTTCAAGCTCACTCAAGAAGCTAAAACGAAGGTTCCAAAGGTTCAAGCTCCCTCAAGAAGGTAAAACGAAGGTTGAAAATGTTCAAGCTTCCTCAAGAAGCTAAAACGAAGGTTCAGAGGGTGCAAGCTACATCGAGAAGCCAAAATAAGGGTTCAAAAGGTTCAAGCTTCCTCAAGAAGCTAAAACGAAGGTTCAAAATGTTCAAGTCCCTGAAGAAGTTGAAACGAAGGTTCAAAAGGTTCAACTTCCTCAAGAAGCTGAAACAAGGGTTCAAAAGGTTCAAACTCCCTCAAGAAGCTAAAACAAGGGTTCAAAAGGTTCAAGCTCCCTCAAGAAGCTAAAACGAAGTTGAAAATGTTCAGGCTTGCTCAAGAAGCTAAAACGAAGGTTCAGAGGGTTCAAGCTTCGTCAAGAAGCCAAAATAAGGGTTCAAAAGGTTCAAGCTTCCTCACGAAACTAAAACGAAGGTTCAAAATGTTCAAGTCCTCAAGAAGTTAAAACGAAAGTTCAAAAGGTTGAAACTCCCGCCAGAAGCTAAAACGAAGGTTCAAAAGGTTCAAGCTCCCTCAAGAAGCTAAAACGAAGGTTCAAGCTCCCTCAAGAAGCTAAAACGAAGGTTCAAAAGGTTCAGGCACACTCACGAAACTAAAACGAAGGTTCAAAAGCTTCACGCTCCCTCAAGAAGCTGAAACAAAGGTTCAAAAGGTTCAAACTCCCTCCAGAAGCGAAAACGAAGGTCCAAAAGGTTCAAGCTCCCTCAAGAAGCTAAAACGATGGTTCAGAAGGTTCAACTTCCTCAAGAAGCTAAAATGAAGGTTCAAAAGGTTCAAGCTCCCTCAAGAAGCTAAAACGAAGGTTCAGAAGGTTCAACTTCCTCAAGAAGCTGAAACAAGGGTTCAAAAGGTTCAAGCTCCCTCAAGAAGCTAAAACGATGGTTCAAAAGGTTCAAGCTCCCTCAAGAAGCTAAAATGAAGGTTCCGAGGGTTCAACCTTCCTCAAGAAGCCAAAACAAGGGTTCAAAACGTTCAACCTTTTGCAAGAATCTAAAACGAAGGTTCAAAATGTTCAAGTCCCTCAAGAAGTTGAAATGAAGGATCAAAAGGTCCAAGCTCCCTCCAAAAGCTAAAACGAAGGTTCAAAAAGTTCAAGGTCCCTCAAGAAGCTAAAACGAAGGTTCAGAAGGTTCAACTTCCTCAAGAAGCTAAAACAAGGGTTTAAAAGGTTCAAGCTCCCTCAAGAAGCTAAAACGAAGGTTCAAATGGTTCAAGCTACCTCAAAAACTAAAACGAAGGTTCAAATGGTTCAAGCTCCCTCAAGGAGCTAAAATGAAGGTTCAGAAGGTTCAACTTCCTCAAGAAACTGAAATAAGGGTTCAAAAGGTTCAAGCTCCCTCAAGAAGCTAAAACAAAGGTTCAAAAGGTTCAAGCTCCCTCAAGAAGCTAAAACGAAGGTTGAAAATGTTAAAGCTTCAAATGTGTGTTTTTGTATAGGGTTTGGAATGTTCTTAAAGCTAAATCCAACATTAATTGGCCTGACCTCCAATGGCCTCACTTGTTTGATTTTGCTACTAAGGAGACCCAGGGCAAATCTCTGAGGTCGATTGTTAGTAGACTGTCCTTCTTATGTACCATTTATCATATTTGGATTGAAAGGAATAATAGAATTTTCAATAAAGAACTCAAACCTGAGGAGGTAGTTATAAAATCAATTACGCAGATGATTAGGGGTAGAATTTTATCCCTAAACAACCTGCCTAGGTCTATAGGAGATGACTAGTTCCTTGAACAGTGGAACTTGCCAAGAGCTATTTTGAAGGCCCATGCTACCAGAAATGGGTGATTGGAGAGAGGTGTGAGTTCACCACATGAGAGTCGAGTGATGGTAAGCAAATATGTGAGCTATACTAACATGTTTTCTATTGGACAATAGGTTGAAAAGTGACTTGCAGATTATGTGAGTTGAGTGATTGTGAGACATATATTCTGTTTAGTTTGAGTGTATTATTGTGGGTTGAGATTGGTGAGTCCTGATATGAGAGTTTTTGCTAATGCTATTATATGGTAAATTTTTATATGCAAGCTATGGAAGCTGTTACTGAGGGCTGTGAGTTCCTATATTGTGGGTTGAGTGGAGTGAGATCATATATTGTGTGTTTGTGTCTAATGCTAGTCATGGAATTTGTAATTATTCTTGTGGAGATTTCTCATTTTATTCTGCATTTTGGGCAGGCTATGTTGAGTTGGTTTCTAGGTTCTTTCGGCTTGGTGATCTTTATCAGCTTGATGGTGTATCTCGCTGCTGTTCGGGTCATTTGTGTTGGCTGCTCCTCAGTTTGAAATGGTCTACTGTTGGACTCAGTTGGTTTCTCGGCTTGGTCTATGGTTCGTTATGGCTGCAATTTTTTGCGCCAGTCTAGTGTTAGGGGTGCTGGTGGTGGCTGCTTTATGCGCCGTGCCTCATTCCCAAGTTGTAACCTTCTTTTTAATTAATGTCTGTTTTGTTTTTTGAGTCCTTCTCCTACGGGCTGTGTAGAAGAAGTGGTACATCTGATGATTGGCTGCTGGTTAGTGCGTGCTGGATGTGTATCTCTCCTTATTAATGCTATTTTGGTTTTCTCCCTATCCCTACGGGTTGTGTAGGGTATATTATAGTTATTTTTGGGGTTTGCCTTCTGCTCTTGCTCCAATGGTTACATGCTCCAGGTTGTATCTACTTGGGGTGGTACTTCAATGCTGGGGCTGTATTTTGCCTTTTGCCGTAGACCCCTAGATATTAGGGATCGGGTTGTTTTTTCTTTTTGTTATCATAAGCTGATGCTTCCGGTTTTTTTTTTTTCCTGTTCATCTTCCCTATTGCTTGAAATATGGCTGGTGAACAGGTTATTGGTTGTATGGTTTATCGTTCTTTTGGTTTTTTTGGTTTTCGTTTGTGTTCGTCCCTTCTGTATAGGTGTGGTAGGTCCTGGGGTTGGCCCCTTGTAATCGTGTAAATTTTCTTGTTTTTATTTATGTCTTATTCACCCAAAAAAAAAAAAAAAAGACTTAAGCTAAGCTAATGAAACTAGAACGGTAAATCGGATGAAAATTAAAGCGAATTCAAATCCATCCCGTTTGGACTGGAGAATTGAAGACTTATGTGCTTTAGAAAACCTTAAATGACATGCTTAAGCTAAACTAATATAGTTAACCTACAATTACACTGTAAATTCTCTTTCTTGGGCTATAATTGGGTTCATTTTTTGGAAAATTCTTTTGATCGTGTGATCCTCATGGGACTCGATATGAGGGTGGTTGTGAGCCATCTCCGCCAAGAGTGATTGCGGAGTCACTACTATGGGGAATAGTGGTTCGATAACTCACCGAGTTACAGACTGGGAGATGAGCGGGAGGATAGCTATCGGTTTTCTGGTCGCTTCTGGTCTTCATGTGACCCATCCTTATTGATCATATTGCCACGCCTGACATGGAGTGAAGGGCACACTACCGTGGGGTTTGATTCTTCTGATCTACCAAGGAAGGGACTGGGGGATGTGATGATTGCTCTCGTGATTTTTTTAGCTATGTATTGGTTTGTTGCTGGGAGGCTATTGTTTTTCACTACAACTCCCAAGACCGTGGCTTGTGGTCACTAATCATGCTAGCTTCATGTGACTTTGTTGGGATTTCTCGTGGGGTAGATTTTTTCCTCCATCACGGCTTGGGTTAAGTGGCTTGGATGTCACGGCTGTGAGGAGTGGAACACTTATTGGATTCCATGTGTTTATCTGCAGTAGAGACTGGGGGCTTGTGGGGTTGGTTATCATCTTTGATTCGGCTTGAGGGTTATTGCTTTGTGAGTGTGTCTGTTGTGTTTATAAGCGTTGCGGTGTTTTGTTTTCTTTTGTATCTTTGCCATATCTCCACCTCGAGTTCCCATCTATTATCTCTGATGGTAGGGGTTACTTGGGGACAAAAAGGATATATGCGCAGAGTTGGGTTTTGGTGTTTTTAGTTGTTCTTGTTTATCCCTCCTTTCTAAGGGGGGTGCAGTGGTAGTTTATATTGGTTTGTTCATTTTTTTTTTTTTTTATTTGTTGTTGGTCGAGCCTGGGGTATACCCCTTGTAAACTTGTAATATTTCATTGTCTTTTATTTTATGACTTACTTACCCAAAAAAAAGCAAGATTAGTTTGAGTTAAAGCTGGCCACTTAAGCTAATGAAACTAATAGTTGCCTAAGCTAATTAGTTCGCAGAACAAATGAGAGAAGGACGGAGAGAGTTAGAGAGAAACTTTCTTCTTGCCAGCTAGGAGAGAAAGTTAGAGAAAAGAAACGGAAATAGAAATAAAATTAAAACGAATTAAAATTCATCCTTTTGGACTTGAAAATTGAGCACATAGGTGATTTAAAGGGTTGTTTGGGATGTCCTAAATAAGTGCACTTTTTGGCTTTTTGGGCTACAAAGTTTAGGGAAAAAAGATGGTTGAACACATAGGTGATTTTGAAAACAATAAATGAGTTGATTAAGTTATCCTAATATCGTTAAGCTACAATTACTCTGGAAAATCTCTTCAGAACTAGAATTGAACACTTAGGTGATTTTGAAAACCTTAAATGACGTGCTTAAGTCAAACTAATATCGTTAAGCTACAATTACTCAGCAAAATCTCTTTCTTGGAGGCTAAGCAAGATTAGTTTGAGTTAAACTTGGCCACTAAAGCTAATGAAATTATTAATTGCCTAGAACAAAAGAGTGAAATTGGAGACAGACGGAGAGAGTTAGAGAGAAACTTTCTTCTTGAGATGCAGAAGAGAAACTTAGAGAAAAGAAAGGAAAACAGGATGAAAATTAAAGGGAACTCAAATTCACCCTCTTGGACTTGAGAATTGAACACTTAGGTGATTTAGAAAACATTAAATGAGTTTCTTTAGTTAAACTGTTATCGTTAAGCTATGATTACTTAGTAAATTCTCTTTCTTGGAGTCTAGGCAGATTAGTTTGAGTTAAACTTGGCCACTTAAGTGAAGGTAGCAATTAGTTGCCTAATCTAATTAGTTCCTAGAACAAAAGGGAGAAGGACGGAGAGAGTTAGAGAGAAACTTTCTTCTTGAGAGCTAGAAGAGAAAGTTCGAGAAAAGAAAGGCAAATAAGAACAAAATTAAAACGAATTCAAATTTATCCTTTTGGACTAGAGAATTGAACAATTGCGTGATTGACAAAAAAAATTAATTGAGCTGCTTAATTTAAACTAATATCGCTAAGCAACCATTACTTAGTAAATTCTCTTTCTTGGAGGCGAAGCAAGATTAGTTTGAGTTGAACTTGGCCATTTAATCTAATGAAACTATTAGTCGCCTACGCTAATTGGTTCCTAAAACAAAAGAGAGAAGAATGGAGAAGGACGGAGAGAGTTAGAAACAGACTTTCTTCTCGAGTGGTAGAAGAGAAAGTTAGAGAAAAGTAAGGGAAATAGGATGAAAATTAAATCGAATTCAAATTCATCCTTTCGGGCTTGAGAATTGAGCACTTAGGTGATTTACAAAACATTAAATGAGTTGCTTAAGTTATCCTAATATCGTTAAGCTTCAATTACTCAGTAAATTCTCTTTCCTGGAGGCTAAGAAAGATTAGTTTGCCTAACCTAATTCGTTCCTAGAACAAAAGAGAGAAGGGTGGAGAAGGACCGAAAGAGTTGGAGTGAAACTTTCTTCTTGAGAGCTAGAAGAGAAAGTTAGAGAAAAGAAAAGGAAATTGGATTAAAATTAAAATGAATTCAAATTCCTCCTTTCGGACATGAGAATTGAACACTTAGTTGATTTAGAAAACATTAAATGAGTTGCTTAAGTTAAAATAATATCGTTAAACTACAATTACTCAGTAAATTCTCTATCTTGGAGGCCAAGCAAGATTAGTTCGTGTTAAACTTTGCCACTTAAGCTTGTGAAACTAATAGTTGCCTAAACTAATTAGTTCCTAGAACAAAAGAAAGAAGGATGGAGAAGGACGGAGAGAGTTAGAGGGAAACTTTCTTCTATAGTGGTAGAAGAGAAACTTAGAGAAAAGAAAAGGAAATAGGATGAAAATTAAAGCGAATTCAAATCCATCCATTTGCACTTGAGAATTGAACACTTGGGTAATTTACAAAACCTTAAATGAGGTGCTCAACTTAAACTAATATCGTTAAGCTACAATTACCTAGTAAATTCTCTTTCTTGGAGGCTAAGGGGCCATCCTAGTTGGTAAGGGAGTATATGCTCCTCTCCTTACTGACCAGGATTCGAATCCCCTACTACTCAAGTGGAAGTCCGACGGTTTAGGTGAATCGGCCAGCTTCCCCCAGTTTGACTTGTAAGGGTGGATCTTAAGGATATCTTGCCTTGGGAGTGTGTTCTGGGTATAAAAATAAAAAAAAATAAAAAAAAAAATTTCTCTTTCTTGGAGGCTAAGCAAGATTAGTTTCAGTTAAACTTTCTCACTTAAGCTAGTGTAACAAATAGTTGCCTAGGATAATTAGTTCCTAGAACAAAACATAGAAGGATGGCGAAGGAAGGAGTGAGTTAGACGAAACTTTTTTCTTGAGTGGTAGAAAAGAAAGTTAGCGAAAAGAAAGGGAAATAGGATGAAAATTAAATCGAATTCAAATTCATCCATTTGGACTTGAGAATTGAACACTTAGGTGATTTATAAAACATTAAATGAGTTGCTTAAGTTGAACTAGTATCATTAAGCGACAATTACTCAGTAAATTCATTTTTTTTTTTTGAGGCTAAGCATGATTAGTTTGAGTTAAACTGGGTGACTTAAGCTAATGAAATTAGGATGAAAATAGAAAGGGAAATAAGCTACTGACTTAAGCTAAGCTAATGAAACTAGAACGGGAAATCGGATGAAAATTATAGCGAATTCAAATTCACCCGTTTGGACTGGAGAACTGAAGACTTATGTGCTTTAGAAAACCTTAAATGATGTGCTTAAGCTAAACTAATATATTTAACTTACAATTACACTGTAAATTATCTTTCTTGGGCTATATTGGGTTCATTTTTTGGAAAATTCTTTTGATCGTGTGATCCTCATGGGGACTCGAGTATGAGGGTGGTTTTGAGCCATCTCCGCCAAGAGTGATTGGGGAGCCACCTGCTATGGGGAATAAGGTGGTTCGATAACTCACCGAGTTAGAGATTGGGAGATGAGCGGGAGGGATAGCTACCGGTTTTCTGGTCGCTTCTGGTCTTCATGTGACCCATCCTAATTGATCATATTGCCACGCCTGACATGGAGTGAAGGGCACACTACCGTGGGGTTTGAGGCTTCTGATCTACCAAGGAAGGGACTGAGGGATGTGATGATTGCTCTCGTGATTTTTTTAGCTATGTATTGGTTTGTTGCTGGGGAGGCTATTGTTTTCACTACAACTCCCAAGACCGTGGCTTGTGGTCACTAATCGTGCTAGCTTCATGTGACTTTGTTGGGATTTCTCGTGGGGTAGATTTTTTCCTCCATCACGGCTTGGGTTAAGTGGCTTGGATGTCACGGCTGTGAGGAGTGGAACACTGATTGGATTCCATATGTTTATCTGCAGCAGAGACTGGGGGCTTGTGGGGTTGGTTATCATCTTTGATTCAGCTTGAGGGTTGTTGCTTTGTGAGTGTGTCTGTTGTGTTTATAAGCGTTGCGGTGTTTTGTTTTCTTTTGTATCTTTGCCTTATCTCCACCTCGAGTTCCCATCTATTATCTCTGATGGTAGGGGTTACTTGGGGACAAAAAGGATATATGCGCAGAGTTGGGTTTGGTGTTTTTAGTTGTTCTTGTTTATCCCTCCTTTCTAAGGGGGGTGCAGTGGTAGTTTATATTGGTTTGTTCATTTTTTTTTTTTATTTGTTGTTGGTTGAGCCTGGGGTATACCCCTTGTAAACTTGTAATATTTCATTGTCTTTTATTTTATGACTTACTTACCCAAAAAAAAGCAAGATTAGTTTGAGTTTAAAGTTGGCCACTTAAGCTAATGAAACTAATAGTTGCCTAAGCTAATTAGTTCGCAGAACAAATGAGAGAAGGACGAAGAGAGTTAGAGAGAAACTTTCTTCTTGCGAGCTAGGAGAGAAAGTTAGAGAAAAGAAACGGAAATAGAAATAAAATTAAAACGAATTAAAATTCATCCTTTTGGACTTGAAAATTGAGCACATAGGTGATTTAAAAGGGTTGTTTGGGATGTCCTAAATAAGTGCACTTTTTGGCTTTTTGGGCTACAAAGTTTAGGGAAAAAAGATGGTTGTTTGGTTAATCTTTTACTTTTTACGAGAAAATTTGTATTAAAAAATTGTGTAAAATTAGTGTATAGGAGAAGTTTGTGCTTTTGTAGGGTGCACGGTAGGCGGCACGGTTTGCAGAGAGTAGTATAGGAGATGCTTGCCTCCTTTCCGGGGCATTGAATTGGACGGTGTTGTTCGGCCCCGTGGAGGCCCACCACGGGTCCCATTTTGCTAATCGGAACCGTTCAATGTGTAGAACTCGTCGAGTACTATATGCTTGTAAAAGAAAATCACGTTGATCGGATATCAATAGCTGTCTGATCGATTAAGTTTTTGTCAATCGTTAACTGTAACACCATCTATTTTTTTTATACAAAACTGATTTGATCATGTAGTTAGAGATATCCGATCAACGTGATTCTTTACAAGTATTAGTACTCGACGAGTTCTGCACATTAAACGGCTCAGATTATCAAAACGAGACCCGTGATGGGCCCCCACGGGCCGAACAGCACCATTTCGGGTTAATTTTTTTGTGCACCCTGCGTTCTAAATTTGCACCAATGACATCACTTCACCACTGTTCCGCGCTTGTGTAATTTGCTTTTTTTTTTTTTTTATCTATATACTTTTGGTGAATAGTGATAACTTTTTAGCTTTTTTAATAATTTTTTGACTTTTTTGTCTTTTTTCAGTGTATGCCAAACCAGGACTTAGAAAACATTAAATGAGGTGCTTAAGTTAAACTAATATCGTTTTTTTCTTGAGGGATTAGGTTGAATGCTCCCACCGTTGTTACCCATGGAGTTTTGAGGTTTCAGTCCCCGTTCTCTTCCTCATCCTTAAGGGAGAAGAAAGTGTTTTGTGTTAGTTAAATGGGGTTACATCTTGTTTACCAATTAGTATGAGTCCAGGTGATTATCCCTGGCTGTGAGTTGTGCATTTTCTCTCGGTTTTCATGGAAGTTCAACATATCTGATCTCCTAGTCTAGCTATTCTCATGGCTGGTTTGGGGTGTTGCCTTAAGCCTGGTATTATACTCTGGTGACCTGTGGGTGTCCATGTTGTTGCATCATGTTCTGGGTTGGGTCACCGCCAATGTGGTCGTCAATGGTTCGGCTAGGGGGATTGGCTCACAGTTCAGCAGACTGGATTTCTACTTGATTCACTGGTGTTATCCACGATTTTGGGTCGCTAGAGATGTTGGGGGTTGCCATGTCCGGGTGAGATTGTTTACATGTTTACGTAGGGGTGCTGGTTCGGTTCGCTGGTTTTGCTACAGAGAAAACTCTCTAGCCTCCTTGCTTTGAGGTTCTCGCCAATGGTGAGTTCTGTTGCTGGGCCGTGGTCATGTTTTTTGGCCATGGCGAGGTTCTGCTTCTTTCCCGTCAGTGGTTTTCCGTCGGCGGTGGGATGTCTGTTTGTTTCTGCCGGCGCTGGGTTTGCATCCAACTCTGTCGCTGGTGGTGGTTTCTGGGTTCTGCAATTACACCGATGATTTTGGTGTGTGCAGGTGATGCATCTTTTGTTTGCTCTGGACTGGTCTTGTCACTGGAAACGGTGCTCTCTATGTCCAGGAGTTGTTCGGTTGAGATTGGAGATCGTGATGGTTGCTGCTCTTCTCCGGCTATGGTGTTTCAGGTTGGCTTTAGCTACGGCTGACCAGAGCTGTGCAGTTCACGCAAGTCCAGCGCGTAGATGAGCTTTCTACCCACCCATGTTGGGTTGTGTGATCAGCTAGTTCGGTGAGCTGTGAAGAAGATTTTTTGTATCTATCTCCCACGTTGGGTAGAGAACCTGATGCAACCTGCTAGGTGCGGCTGTCACGTGGGGCTGTTTCCGCTCAAAATTTGAGTTACCTTGTTGGTTTCAAATGGTTCAAGTGGGCCCCTTCACGTGGGGTTTGGATCTGTTTTTTATAAGCCATGGAGGACGGGTTTTTGTGGGCTTGTTTGTTTGTAACTATGAATTGGGTACCTATGGGCAGTTTCTATAACCGCTAGTGGACCCAATTTTTTGGTTAAATTATTTAGGCCAATTTGTTTATTGGCTAGTGTATTAGGTGGTACACCGTTGCTCATTGTTTTGTTGTATCTTGTTTTGCCCATATATCTTCCCAAGTCTCCTTCTACTATTTTACGGTAGAGGTCACTTGGGACAAGAGGAATATATGGGCAAATTTAGATTTTATTTAGTTTTGTTCTAGGTAAAGTTGGGTTTTAGGTTTATTTATTTGTTTCCGCTCCCCCCCTTTTTTGGGCGGGGCCAAAATTAGTTATGTTGTATTACCTGGGGTAAGCCCCTTGTAAATGTGTAATTCTTTGTCTTTAATTTATGACTTACTCACCCCAAAAAAAAAAAAAAAAAAAAAAAAAAAAACTAATATCGTCAACATACAATTACTCAATAAATTATGTTTCTTGGAGGATAAGCAAGAGTTTTTTGAGTTGAACTAAGCCACTTACTCTAATGAAACTATTAAACGCATAAGCTAATTAATTCCTAGAACGAAAGAGAAAAGGACGGAGAGAGTTAGAAAGAAACCTCCTTCTTCAGTGGTAAAATAGAAAGTTAGACAAAAGTAAGGGAAACAGGATGAAAATTAATCGAATTCAAATTTTTTTTTTTTTAGACTTGAGAATTGAACACATAGGTGATTTTGAAAACAATAAATGAGTTGATTAAGTTATCCTAATATCGTTTAAGCTACAATTACTCTGGAAAATCTCTTCAGAACTAGAATTGAACACTTAGGTGATTTTGAAAACCTTAAATGACGTGGTTAAGTCAAACTAATATCGTTAAGCTACAATTACTCAGCAAAATCTCTTTCTTGGAGGCTAAGCAAGATTAGTTTGAGTTAAACTTGGCCACTAAAGCTAATGAAATTATTAAATTGGCCTAGAACAAAAGAGTGAAATTGGAGACAGACGGAGGAGAGTTAGAGAGAAACTTTCTTCTTGAGATGCAGAAGAGAAAACTTAGAGAAAAGAAAGGAAAACAGGGATGAAAATTAAAGGGAACTCAAATTCACCCTCTTGGACTTGAGAATTGAACACTTAGGTGATTTAGAAAACATTAAATGAGTTTCTTTAGTTAAACTGTTATCGTTAAGCTATGATTACTTAGTAAATTCTCTTTCTTTTTTTTTTTTTTTTGGGTAAGTAAGAAATAAATAAAACAGAAAGATTTACATGATTACAAGGGGCATTCCCCAGGCCCTACAAACAAACTAAATATAACCACGGCTAAGGGCACCGAAGCCCAACAGCACAAAAACAACAAACAAAAAAAAACAACAAGAGAACTATACAATGCCGAAAAAACAAGCTACAAACTAAGCATCAAAAGGCAATACGGATAACTAGCCAACGAATTGTACAAAGGCCATGTCCTGTGGTGGATAGGGACTGTGTACAACCATAACCAGCTACCCTCCCTAACAGTACCAGCCGAAAAGCCATAGCAGAACAAGGTACTTCCTACACAGCCCGTAGGAGTAGGCACCTGTATCACCACCATACAACTTGAATCCCAAAAAGGCAACCTGTTGGAGTGCCGAATAAGACCCTTTTTCCGAGAGACACCACCAGTAGCATAGACAATCATCGAACCACTAACTGAGTTCCCTACACAACCCGTAGGGATAGGAATCTGTATTAATAAAGTCATACAAAAAATAATCAGAGGCACAAAAATACTCCTACACAGCCCGTAGGGATAGGCAAGAAACACATCAAAGTTATGTAACAATAAAAATAAAAGATAAGACAACTGATTTTCTCTAACAGGTGACCGAGCAAGGCGCTTGGAGCAGCCATCACTGCGACACACACACACACTGTCCACTTCAAAAAGGATCTGTGCAGCAAACTGCCACCAAACCTCCACACCAAGGAAAAGACACCCAAGAAGCAATATAATGAAACTGGGAAGCAAGCAAAAGACGCTCTTCCACACCACAACATCCACACAAACCAGACCATCTGATAACCTGTCATCACTGTAACAAAGGTCATAAAGGAGAAGAAATAACAAGCACACTATATAGGACCTCCCAACACTCGGCCCACAATAGAACTTAACACTCCACACCATATAGAATCTCACATCACTAGGCCCACACCTCACATGATTTCTCAGAATAGCTACATAACCAGAAGATTTGAAAGCTCCATAAACCTGCACAAGACATATGTAATATATAATAATAGATGTTAGTACAAAACATATATACTGTCTCACGTCACTCGACCCACTGTGACATAAAATATTTTGTTTGCTCACAGCACTCAACCCTCCATACAACCACTGCAACTTGGATATAGGATTCAACATCATCAGAATAGAGAGAAAACACCTACAAAAGAACACCCAGTTAGAAAAACCCACAGTATGTGCTAACCGTCACTCGGCCCTCATTGTATGTGCTAAATTCTCTTTCTTGGAGTCTAGGCAGATTAGTTTGAGTTAAACTTGGCCACTTAAGTGAAGGTAGCAATTAGTTGCCTAATCTAATTAGTTCCTAGAACAAAAGGGAGAAGGACGGAGAGAGTTAGAGAGAAACTTTCTTCTTGAGAGCTAGAAGAGAAAGTTCGAGAAAAGAAAGGCAAATAAGAACAAAATTAAAACGAATTCAAATTTATCCTTTTGGACTAGAGAATTGAACAATTGCGTGATTGACAAAAAAAATTAATTGAGCTGCTTAATTTAAACTAATATCGCTAAGCAACCATTACTTAGTAAATTCTCTTTCTTGGAGGCGAAGCAAGATTAGTTTGAGTTGAACTTAGCCATTTAATCTAATGAAACTATTAGTCGCCTACGCTAATTGGTTCCTAGAACAAAAGAGAGAAGAATGGAGAAGGACGGAGAGAGTTAGAAACAGACTTTCTTCTCGAGTGGTAGAAGAGAAAGTTAGAGAAAAGTAAGGGAAATAGGATGAAAATTAAATCGAATTCAAATTCATCCTTTCGGGCTTGAGAATTGAGCACTTAGGTGATTTACAAAACATTAAATGAGTTGCTTAAGTTATCCTAATATCGTTAAGCTTCAATTACTCAGTAAATTCTCTTTCCTGGAGGCTAAGAAAGATTAGTTTGCCTAACCTAATTCGTTCCTAGAACAAAAGAGAGAAGGGTGGAGACGGACCGAAAGAGTTGGACGTGAAATCTTTCTTCTTGAGAGCTAGAAGAGAAAGTTAGAGGAAAAGAAAGGGAAATTGGATTAAAATTAAAATGAATTCAAATTCCTCTTTCGGACATGAGAATTGAACACTTAGTTGATTTAGAAAACATTACATGAGTTGCTTAAGTTAAAATCATATCGTTAAACTACAATTACTCAGTAAATTCTCTATCTTGGAGGCCAAGCAAGATTAGTTCGTGTTAAACTTTGCCACTTAAGCTTGTGAAACTAATAGTTGCCTAACTAATAAGTTCCTAGAACAAAAGAAAGAAGGATGGAGAAGGACGGAGAGAGTTAGAGGGAAACTTTCTTCTATAGTGGTAGAAGAGAAACTTAGAGAAAAGAAAAGGAAATAGGATGAAAATTAAAGCGAATTCAAATCCATCCATTTGCATTGAGAATTGAACACTTGGGTAATTTACAAAACCCTTAAATGAGGTGCTCAACTTAAACTAATATCGTTAAGCTACAATTACCTAGTAAATTCTCTTTCTTGGAGGCTAAGGAAGATTAGTTTAAGTTAAACTTGGACACGTAAGTTAAGAAAGATGTTAGTTACCTAACCTAATTAGTTCCTAGAACAAAATGGAGAAGGACGGAGAGAGTTAGAGAGAAACTTTCTTCTTGAGAGCTAGAAGAGAAAGTTAAGGGGAAATAAGAATAAAATGAAAACGAATTCAAATTCATTCTTTTGTGCTTGAGAATTGAACACTTGGGTGATTCACAAAACATTAAATGAGGTTCTTAAGTTAAACTAATATCGTTATGCTATAATTACTCAGTAAATTCTCTTTCTTGACCACCAAGGGGCCATCCTAGTTGGTAAGGGAGTATATGCTCCTCTCCTTACTGACCAGGATTCGAATCCCCCTACTACTCAAGTGGAAGTCCGACGGTTTAGGTGAATCGGCCAGCTTCCCCCAGTTTGACTTGTAAGGGTGGATCCTAAGGATATCTTGCCTTGGGAGTGTGTTCTGGGTATAAAAATAAAAAAATAAAAAAAAAAAAATTTCTCTTTCTTGGAGCTAAGCAAGATTAGTTTCAGTTAGAACTTTCTCACTTAAGCTAGTGTAACAAAATAGTTGCCTAGGATAATTAGTTCCTAGAACAAAACATAGAAGGATGGCGAAGGAAGGAGTGAGTTAGACGAAACTTTTTTCTTGAGTGGTAGAAAAGAAAGTTAGCGAAAAGAAAGGGAAATAGGATGAAAATTAAATCGAATTCAAATTCATCATTTGGACTTGAGAATTGAACACTTAGGTGATTTATAAAACATTAAATGAGGTGCTTAAGTTGAACTAGTATCATTAAGCGACAATTACTCAGTAAATTCATTTTTTTTTTTTGAGGCTAAGCATGATTAGTTTGAGTTAAACTGGGTGACTTTAAGGCTAATGAATTAGGATGAAAATAGAAGGGAAATAAGCTACTGACT
>CM069905.1:94199908-94364612 GCA_036172215.1 Camellia granthamiana
GAAGTTTGAACATTTTCAACCTTCGTTTTAGCTTCTTGAGGGAGCTTGAATATTTTGAACCTTCGTTTTAGCTTCTTGAGGAAGCCTGATCCTTTTGAACCCTTATTTTAGCTTCTTGAGAAGTTCAACCTTCATTTTAGCTTCTTGAGGGAGCGTGAACCTTTTGAACCTTCGTTTTAGCTTTTTGAGGGTGCTTGAACCTTTTGAACCATCGTTTTAGCTTCTTGAGGGAGCTTGAACCTTGTGAAGCTTCGTTTTAGCTTCTTGAGGGAGCTTGAACCTTTTGAACCTTCGTTTTAGCTTCTGGAGGGAGTTTGAACCTTTTGAACTTTCGTTTCAACTTCTTGAAGACTTGAACATTTTGAACCTTCGTTTTAGTTTCTTGAGGAAGCTTGAACCTTTTGAACCCTTATTTTGGCTTCTTGAGGAAGCTTGAACCCTCTGAACCTTCGTTTTAGCCTCTTGAGGAAGCCTGAACATTTTCCACCTTCGTTTAGCTTCTTGAGGGAGCTTGAACCTTTTGAACCTTTGTTTTAGCTTCTTGAGGGAGCTTGAACCTTTTGAACCCCTGTTTCAGCTTCTTGAGGAAGTTGAACCTTCTGAACCTTCGTTTCAGCTTCTTGAGGGAGCTTGAACCTTTTGAGCCTTCGTTTCGATTTCTTGAGGGACTTGAACATTTTGAACCTTCGTTTTAGCTTCTTGAGGAAGCTTGAACCTTTTGAACCCTTATTTTGGCTTCTCGAGGAAGTTTGAACCCTCTGAACGTTCGTTTTAGCTTCTTGAAGTAGCTTGAACATTTTCAACCTTCGTTCTAGCTTCTTGAGGAAGCTTGAACCTTTTGAACTTTCGTTTTAGCTTCTTGAGGGGGCTTAAACCATTTGAACCTTCGTTTTAGCTTCTCGAGGAAGCTTGAACATTTTCAACCTTCGTTTTAGCTTCTTCAGGGAGCTTGAACCTTTTGAACCTTCATTTTTGCTTCTTGAGGAAGCTTGAATCTTTTGAACCCTTGTTTAAGCTTCTTGAGGAAGTGGCACCTTCTGAACCTTCGTTTTAGCTTCTTCAGGGAGCTTGGACCTTTTGAACTTTCGTTTTAGCTTCTGGAGGGAGTTTAAACCTTTTCAACCTTCGTTTCAGCTTCTTGAGGGAGCTTGAACCTTGTGAAGCTTCGTTTTAGCTTCTTGAGGGAGCTTGAACCTTTTGAACCTTCGTTTTAGCTTCTGGAGGGAGTTTGAACCTTTTGAACTTTCGTTTCAACTTCTTGAAGACTTGAACATTTTGAACCTTCGTTTTAGTTTCTTGAGGAAGCTTGAACCTTTTGAACCCTTATTTTGGCTTCTTGAGGAAGCTTGAACCCTCTGAACCTTCATTTTAGCTTCTTGAGGAAGCCTGAACATTTTCCACCTTCGTTTAGCTTCTTGAGGGAGCTTGAACCTTTTGAACCTTTGTTTTAGCTTCTTGAGGGAGCTTGAACCTTTTGAACCCCTGTTTCAGCTTCTTGAGGAAGTTGAACCTTCTGAACCTTCGTTTCAGCTTCTTGAGGGAGCTTGAACCTTTTGAGCCTTCGTTTCGATTTCTTGAGGGACTTGAACATTTTGAACCTTCGTTTTAGCTTCTTGAGGAAGCTTGAACCTTTTGAACCCTTATTTTGGCTTCTCGAGGAAGTTTGAACCCTCTGAACGTTCGTTTTAGCTTCTTGAAGAAGCTTGAACATTTTCAACCTTCGTTCTAGCTTCTTGAGGAAGCTTGAACCTTTTGAACTTTCGTTTTAGCTTCTTGAGGGAGCTTAAACCATTTGAACCTTCGTTTTAGCTTCTCGAGGAAGCTTGAACATTTTCAACCTTCGTTTTAGCTTCTTCAGGGAGCTTGAACCTTTTGAACCTTCATTTTTGCTTCTTGAGGAAGCTTGAATCTTTTGAACCCTTGTTTAAGCTTCTTCAGGAAGTGGCACCTTCTGAACCTTCGTTTTAGCTTCTTCAGGGAGCTTGGACCTTTTGAACTTTCGTTTTAGCTTCTGGAGGGAGTTTGAACCTTTTCAACCTTCGTTTCAGCTTCTTGAGGGAGCTTGAACCTTGTGAAGCTTCGTTTTAGCTTCTTGAGGGAGCTTGAACCTTTTGAACCTTCGTTTTAGCTTCTGGAGGGAGTTTGAACCTTTTGAACTTTCGTTTCAACTTCTTGAAGACTTGAACATTTTGAACCTTCGTTTTAGTTTCTTGAGGAAGCTTGAACCTTTTGAACCCTTATTTTGGCTTCTTGAGGAAGCTTGAACCCTCTGAACCTTCATTTTAGCTTCTTGAGGAAGCCTGAACATTTTCCACCTTCGTTTAGCTTCTTGAGGGAGCTTGAACCTTTTGAACCTTTGTTTTAGCTTCTTGAGGGAGCTTGAACCTTTTGAACCCCTGTTTCAGCTTCTTGAGGAAGTTGAACCTTCTGAACCTTCGTTTCAGCTTCTTGAGGGAGCTTGAACCTTTTGAGCCTTCGTTTCGATTTCTTGAGGGACTTGAACATTTTGAACATTCGTTTTGGCTTCTTAAGGAAGCTTGAACCTTTTGAACCCTTATTTTGGCTTCTCGAGGAAGCTTGAACCCTCTGAACGTTCATTTTAGCTTCTTGAGGAAGCTTGAACATTTTCAACCTTCGTTCTAGCTTCTTGAGGGAGCTTGAACCTTTTGAACCTTCGTTTTAGCTTCTTGAGGGAGCTTAAACCATTTGAACCTTCGTTTTAGCTTCTCGAGGAAGCTTGAACATTTTCAACCTTCGTTTTAGCTTCTTCAGGGAGCTTGAACCTTTTGAACCTTCATTTTTGCTTCTTGAGGAAGCTTGAATCTTTTGAACCCTTGTTTAAGCTTCTTGAGGAAGTGGCACCTTCTGAACCTTCGTTTTAGCTTCTTCAGGGAGCTTGGACCTTTTGAACTTTCGTTTTAGCTTCTGGAGGGAGTTTGAACCTTTTGAACCTTCGTTTCAGCTTCTTGAGGGAGCTTGAACCTTTTGAACCTTCGTGTTAGCTTCTTGAGGGAGCTTGAACCTTTTGAAACCTTGTTTCGTCTTCTTGAGGATGTCGCACCTTCTGAACCTTCGTTTTAGGTTCTTGAGGAGGTTTGAACATTTTCAACCTTCGTTTTAGCTTATTGAGGGAGCTTGAACCTTTTAAACCTTCGTTTTAGCTTCTTGAGGGAGCTTGAACCTTTTGAACCTTCGTTTTACCTTCTTGAGCAAGCTTGAACCTTTTGAACCCTTATTTTAGCTTCTTGAGAAGTTGAACTTTCATTTTAGCTTCTTGAGGGAGGGTGAACCTTTTGAACCTTCGTTTTAGCTTCTTGAGGGTGCTTGAACCTTTTGAACCATCGTTTTAGCTTCTTGAGGGAGCTTGAACCTTGTGAACCTTCGTTTTAGCATCTTGAGGGAGCTTGAACCTTTTGAACCTTCGTTTTAGCTTCTGGAGAGAGTTTGAACCTTTTGAACTTTCGTTTCAACTTCTTGAAGACTTGAACATTTTGAACCTTCGTTTTAGTTTATTGAGGGAGCTTGAACCTTTTGAAACCTTGTTTCGTCTTCTTGAGGATGTTGAACCTTCTGAACCTTCGTTTTAGCTTCTTGCGGAAGTTTGAACATTTTCAACCTTCGTTTTAGCTTCTTGAGGGAGCTTGAATATTTTGAACCTTCGTTTTAGCTTCTTGAGGAAGCCTGATCCTTTTGAACCCTTATTTTAGCTTCTTGAGAAGTTCAACCTTCATTTTAGCTTCTTGAGGGAGCGTGAACCTTTTGAACCTTCGTTTTAGCTTTTTGAGGGTGCTTGAACCTTTTGAACCATCGTTTTAGCTTCTTGAGGGAGCTTGAACCTTGTGAAGCTTCGTTTTAGCTTCTTGAGGGAGCTTGAACCTTTTGAACCTTCGTTTTAGCTTCTGGAGGGAGTTTGAACCTTTTGAACTTTCGTTTCAACTTCTTGAAGACTTGAACATTTTGAACCTTCGTTTTAGTTTCTTGAGGAAGCTTGAACCTTTTGAACCCTTATTTTGGCTTCTTGAGGAAGCTTGAACCCTCTGAACCTTCGTTTTAGCCTCTTGAGGAAGCCTGAACATTTTCCACCTTCGTTTAGCTTCTTGAGGGAGCTTGAACCTTTTGAACCTTTGTTTTAGCTTCTTGAGGGAGCTTGAACCTTTTGAACCCCTGTTTCAGCTTCTTGAGGAAGTTGAACCTTCTGAACCTTCGTTTCAGCTTCTTGAGGGAGCTTGAACCTTTTGAGCCTTCGTTTCGATTTCTTGAGGGACTTGAACATTTTGAACCTTCGTTTTAGCTTCTTGAGGAAGCTTGAACCTTTTGAACCCTTATTTTGGCTTCTCGAGGAAGTTTGAACCCTCTGAACGTTCGTTTTAGCTTCTTGAAGAAGCTTGAACATTTTCAACCTTCGTTCTAGCTTCTTGAGGAAGCTTGAACCTTTTGAACTTTCGTTTTAGCTTCTTGAGGGAGCTTAAACCATTTGAACCTTCGTTTTAGCCTCTCGAGGAAGCTTGAACATTTTCAACCTTCGTTTTAGCTTCTTCAGGGAGCTTGAACCTTTTGAACCTTCATTTTTGCTTCTTGAGGAAGCTTGAATCTTTTGAACCCTTGTTTAAGCTTCTTGAGGAAGTGGCACCTTCTGAACCTTCGTTTTAGCTTCTTCAGGGAGCTTGGACCTTTTGAACTTTCGTTTTAGCTTCTGGAGGGAGTTTGAACCTTTTCAACCTTCGTTTCAGCTTCTTGAGGGAGCTTGAACCTTGTGAAGCTTCGTTTTAGCTTCTTGAGGGAGCTTGAACCTTTTGAACCTTCGTTTTAGCTTCTGGAGGGAGTTTGAACCTTTTGAACTTTCGTTTCAACTTCTTGAAGACTTGAACATTTTGAACCTTCGTTTTAGTTTCTTGAGGAAGCTTGAACCTTTTGAACCCTTATTTTGGCTTCTTGAGGAAGCTTGAACCCTCTGAACCTTCATTTTAGCTTCTTGAGGAAGCCTGAACATTTTCCACCTTCGTTTAGCTTCTTGAGGGAGCTTGAACCTTTTGAACCTTTGTTTTAGCTTCTTGAGGGAGCTTGAACCTTTTGAACCCCTGTTTCAGCTTCTTGAGGAAGTTGAACCTTCTGAACCTTCGTTTCAGCTTCTTGAGGGAGCTTGAACCTTTTGAGCCTTCGTTTCGATTTCTTGAGGGACTTGAACATTTTGAACCTTCGTTTTAGCTTCTTGAGGAAGCTTGAACCTTTTGAACCCTTATTTTGGCTTCTCGAGGAAGCTTGAACTCTCTGAACGTTCGTTTTAGCTTCTTGTGGAAGCTTGAACATTTTCAACCTTCGTTCTAGCTTCTTGAGGGAGCTTGAACATTTTGAACCTTCGTTTTAGCTTCTGGAGAGAGTTTGAACCTTTTGAACTTTCGTTTCAACTTCTTGAAGACTTGAACATTTTGAACCTTCGTTTTAGTTTCTTGAGGGAGCTTGAACCTTTTGAAACCTTGTTTCGTCTTCTTGAGGATGTTGAACCTTTTGGACCTTCGTTTTAGCTTCTTGAGGGAGCTTGAATATTTTGAACCTTCGTTTCAGCTTCTTGAGGAAGCCTGATCCTTTTGAACCCTTATTTTAGCTTCTTGAGAAGTTCAACCTTCATTTTAGCTTCTTGAGGGAGCGTGAACCTTTTGAACCTTCGTTTTAGCTTTTTGAGGGTGCTTGAACCTTTTGAACCATCGTTTTAGCTTCTTGAGGGAGCTTGAACCTTGTGAAGCTTCGTTTTAGCTTCTTGAGGGAGCTTGAACCTTTTGAACCTTCGTTTTAGCTTCTGGAGGGAGTTTGAACCTTTTGAACTTTCGTTTCAACTTCTTGAAGACTTGAACATTTTGAACCTTCGTTTTAGTTTCTTGAGGAAGCTTGAACCTTTTGAACCCTTATTTTGGCTTCTTGAGGAAGCTTGAACCCTCTGAACCTTCGTTTTAGCTTCTTGAGGAAGCCTGAACATTTTCCACCTTCGTTTAGCTTCTTGAGGGAGCTTGAACCTTTTGAACCTTTGTTTTAGCTTCTTGAGGGAGCTTGAACCTTTTGAACCCCTGTTTCAGCTTCTTGAGGTAGTTGAACCTTCTGAACCTTCGTTTCAGCTTCTTGAGGGAGCTTGAACCTTTTGAGCCTTCGTTTCGATTTCTTGAGGGACTTGAACATTTTGAACCTTCGTTTTAGCTTCTTGAGGAAGCTTGAACCTTTTGAACCCTTATTTTGGCTTCTCGAGGAAGCTTGAACCCTCTGAACGTTCATTTTAGCTTCTTGAGGAAGCTTGAACATTTTCAACCTTCGTTCTAGCTTCTTGAGGGAGCTTGAACCTTTTGAACCTTCGTTTTAGCTTCTTGAGGGAGCTTAAACCATTTGAACCTTCGTTTTAGCTTCTCGAGGAAGCTTTAAAATTTTCAACCTTCGTTTTAGCTTCTTCAGGGAGCTTGAACCTTTTGAACCTACATTTTTGCTTCTTGAGGAAGCTTGAATCTTTTGAACCCTTGTTTAAGCTTCTTGAGGAAGTGGCACCTTCTGAACCTTCGTTTTAGCTTCTTCAGGGAGCTTGGACCTTTTGAACTTTCGTTTTAGCTTCTGGAGGGAGTTTGAACCTTTTGAACCTTCGTTTCAGCTTCTTGAGGGAGCTTGAACCTTTTGAACCTTCGTGTTAGCTTCTTGAGGGAGCTTGAACCTTTTGAAACCTTGTTTCGTCTTCTTGAGGATGTTGCACCTTCTGAACCTTCGTTTTAGGTTCTTGAGGAGGTTTGAACATTTTCAACCTTCGTTTTAGCTTCTTGAGGGAGCTTGAACCTTTTAAACCTTCGTTTTAGCTTCTTGAGGGAGCTTGAACCTTTTGAACCATCGTTTTACCTTCTTGAGCAAGCTTGAACCTTTTGAACCCTTATTTTAGCTTCTTGAGAAGTTGAACTTTCATTTTAGCTTCTTGAGGGAGGGTGAACCTTTTGAACCTTCGTTTTAGCTTCTTGAGGGTGCTTGAACCTTTTGAACCATCGTTTTAGCTTCTTGAGGGAGCTTGAACCTTGTGAACCTTCGTTTTAGCATCTTGAGGGAGCTTGAACCTTTTGAACCTTCGTTTTAGCTTCTGGAGAGAGTTTGAACCTTTTGAACGTTCGTTTCAACTTCTAGAAGACTTGAACATTTTGAACCTTCGTTTTAGTTTATTGAGGGAGCTTGAACCTTTTGAAACCTTGTTTCGTCTTCTTGAGGATGTTGAACCTTCTGAACCTTCGTTTTAGCTTCTTGCGGAAGTTTGAACATTTTCAACCTTCGTTTTAGCTTCTTGTGGGAGCTTGAATATTTTGAACCTTCGTTTTAGCTTCTTGAGGAAGCCTGATCCTTTTGAACCCTTATTTTAGCTTCTTGAGAAGTTCAACCTTCATTTTAGCTTCTTGAGGGAGCGTGAACCTTTTGAACCTTCGTTTTAGCTTTTTGAGGGTGCTTGAACCTTTTGAACCATCGTTTTAGCTTCTTGAGGGAGCTTGAACCTTGTGAAGCTTCGTTTTAGCTTCTTGAGGGAGCTTGAACCTTTTGAACATTCGTTTTAGCTTCTGGAGGGAGTTTGAACCTTTTGAACTTTCGTTTCAACTTCTTGAAGACTTGAACATTTTGAACCTTCATTTTAGTTTCTTGAGGAAGCTTGAACCTTTTGAACCCTTATTTTGGCTTCTTGAGGAAGCTTGAACCCTCTGAACCTTCGTTTTAGCTTCTTGAGGAAGCCTGAACATTTTCCACCTTCGTTTAGCTTCTTGAGGGAGCTTGAACCTTTTGAACCTTTGTTTTAGCTTCTTGAGGGAGCTTGAACCTTTTGAACCCCTGTTTCAGCTTCTTGAGGAAGTTGAACCTTCTGAACCTTCGTTTCAGCTTCTTGAGGGAGCTTGAACCTTTTGAGCCTTCGTTTCGATTTCTTGAGGGACTTGAACATTTTGAACCTTCGTTTTAGCTTCTTGAGGAAGCTTGAACCTTTTGAACCCTTATTTTGGCTTCTCGAGGAAGTTTGAACCCTCTGAACGTTCGTTTTAGCTTCTTGAAGAAGCTTGAACATTTTCAACCTTCGTTCTAGCTTCTTGAGGAAGCTTGAACCTTTTGAACTTTCGTTTTAGCTTCTTGAGGGAGCTTAAACCATTTGAACCTTCGTTTTAGCTTCTCGAGGAAGCTTGAACATTTTCAACCTTCGTTTTAGCTTCTTCAGGGAGCTTGAACCTTTTGAACCTTCATTTTTGCTTCTTGAGGAAGCTTGAATCTTTTGAACCCTTGTTTAAGCTTCTTGAGGAAGTGGCACCTTCTGAACCTTCGTTTTAGCTTCTTCAGGGAGCTTGGACCTTTTGAACTTTCGTTTTAGCTTCTGGAGGGAGTTTGAACCTTTTGAACCTTCGTTTCAGCTTCTTGAGGGAGCTTGAACCTTGTGAAGCTTCGTTTTAGCTTCTTGAGGGAGCTTGAACCTTTTGAACCTTCGTTTCAGCTTCTGGAGGGAGTTTGAACCTTTTGAACTTTCGTTTCAACTTCTTGAAGACTTGAACATTTTGAACCTTCGTTTTAGTTTCTTGAGGAAGCTTGAACCTTTTGAACCCTTATTTTGGCTTCTTGAGGAAGCTTGAACCCTCTGAACCTTCATTTTAGCTTCTTGAGGAAGCCTGAACATTTTCCACCTTCGTTTAGCTTCTTGAGGGAGCTTGAACCTTTTGAACCTTTGTTTTAGCTTCTTGAGGGAGCTTGAACCTTTTGAACCCCTGTTTCAGCTTCTTGAGCAAGTTGAACCTTCTGAACCTTCGTTTCAGCTTCTTGAGGGAGCTTGAACCTTTTGAGCCTTCGTTTCGATTTCTTGAGGGACTTGAACATTTTGAACCTTCGTTTTAGCTTCTTGAGGAAGCTTGAACCTTTTGAACCCTTATTTTGGCTTCTCGAGGAAGCTTGAACTCTCTGAACATTCGTTTTAGCTTCTTGTGGAAGCTTGAACATTTTCAACCTTCGTTCTAGCTTCTTGAGGGAGCTTGAACATTTTGAACCTTCGTTTTAGCTTCTGGAGAGAGTTTGAACCTTTTGAACTTTCGTTTCAACTTCTTGAAGACTTGAACATTTTGAACCTTCGTTTTAGTTTCTTGAGGGAGCTTGAACCTTTTGAAACCTTGTTTCGTCTTCTTGAGGATGTTGAACCTTTTGAACCTTCGTTTTAGCTTCTTGAGGAAGTTTGAACATTTTCAACCTTCGTTTTAGCTTCTTGAGGGAGCTTGAATATTTTGAACCTTCGTTTCAGCTTCTTGAGGAAGCCTGATCCTTTTGAACCCTTATTTTAGCTTCTTGAGAAGTTCAACCTTCATTTTAGCTTCTTGAGGGAGCGTGAACCTTTTGAACCTTCGTTTTAGCTTTTTGAGGGTGCTTGAACCTTTTGAACCATCGTTTTAGCTTCTTGAGGGAGCTTGAACCTTGTGAAGCTTCGTTTTAGCTTCTTGAGGGAGCTTGAACCTTTTGAACCTTCGTTTTAGGTTCTGGAGGGAGTTTGAACCTTTTGAACTTTCGTTTCAACTTCTTGAAGACTTGAACATTTTGAACCTTCGTTTTAGTTTCTTGAGGAAGCTTGAACCTTTTGAACCCTTATTTTGGCTTCTTGAGGAAGCTTGAACCCTCTGAACCTTCGTTTTAGCTTCTTGAGGAAGCCTGAACATTTTCCACCTTCGTTTAGCTTCTTGAGGGAGCTTGAACCTTTTGAACCTTTGTTTTAGCTTCTTGAGGGAGCTTGAACCTTTTGAACCCCTGTTTCAGCTTCTTGAGGAAGTTGAACCTTCTGAACCTTCGTTTCAGCTTCTTGAGGGAGCTTGAACCTTTTGAGCCTTCGTTTCGATTTCTTGAGGGACTTGAACATTTTGAACCTTCGTTTTAGCTTCTTGAGGAAGCTTGAACCTTTTGAACCCTTATTTTGGCTTCTCGAGGAAGCTTGAACCCTCTGAACGTTCATTTTAGCTTCTTGAGGAAGCTTGAACATTTTCAACCTTCGTTCTAGCTTCTTGAGGGAGCTTGAACCTTTTGAACCTTCGTTTTAGCTTCTTGAGGGAGCTTAAACCATTTGAACCTTCGTTTTAGCTTCTCGAGGAAGCTTGAAAATTTTCAACCTTCGTTTTAACTTCTTCAGGGAGCTTGAACCTTTTGAACCTTCATTTTTGCTTCTTGAGGAAGCTTGAATCTTTTGAACCCTTGTTTAAGCTTCTTGAGGAAGTGGCACCTTCTGAACCTTCGTTTTAGCTTCTTCAGGGAGCTTGGACCTTTTGAACTTTCGTTTTAGCTTCTGGAGGGAGTTTGAACCTTTTGAACCTTCGTTTCAGCTTCTTGAGGGAGCTTGAACCTTTTGAACCTTCGTGTTAGCTTCTTGAGGGAGCTTGAACCTTTTGAAACCTTGTTTCGTCTTCTTGAGGATGTTGCACCTTCTGAACCTTCGTTTTAGGTTCTTGAGGAGGTTTGAACATTTTCAACCTTCGTTTTAGCTTCTTGAGGGAGCTTGAACCTTTTAAACCTTCGTTTTAGCTTCTTGAGGGAGCTTGAACCTTTTGAACCTTCGTTTTACCTTCTTGAGCAAGCTTGAACCTTTTGAACCCTTATTTTAGCTTCTTGAGAAGTTGAACTTTCATTTTAGCTTCTTGAGGGAGGGTGAACCTTTTGAACCTTCGTTTTAGCTTCTTGAGGGTGCTTGAACCTTTTGAACCATCGTTTTAGCTTCTTGAGGGAGCTTGAACCTTGTGAACCTTTGTTTTAGCTTCTTGAGGGAGCTTGAACCTTTTGAACCTTCGTTTTAGCTTCTGGAGAGAGTTTGAACCTTTTGAACGTTCGTTTCAACTTCTTGAAGACTTGAACATTTTGAACCTTCGTTTTAGTTTATTGAGGGAGCTTGAACCTTTTGAAACCTTGTTTCGTCTTCTTGAGGATGTTGAACCTTCTGAACCTTCGTTTTAGCTTCTTGCGGAAGTTTGAACATTTTCAACCTTCGTTTTAGCTTCTTGAGGGAGCTTGAATATTTTGAACCTTCGTTTTAGCTTCTTGAGGAAGCCTGATCCTTTTGAACCCTTATTTTAGCTTCTTGAGAAGTTCAACCTTCATTTTAGCTTCTTGAGGGAGCGTGAACCTTTTGAACCTTCGTTTTAGCTTTTTGAGGGTGCTTGAACCTTTTGAACCATCGTTTTAGCTTCTTGAGGGAGCTTGAACCTTGTGAAGCTTCGTTTTAGCTTCTTGAGGGAGCTTGAACCTTTTGAACCTTCGTTTTAGGTTCTGGAGGGAGTTTGAACCTTTTGAACTTTCGTTTCAACTTCTTGAAGATTTGAACATTTTGAACCTTCGTTTTAGTTTCTTGAGGAAGCTTGAACCTTTTGAACCCTTATTTTGGCTTCTTGAGGAAGCTTGAACCCTCTGAACCTTCGTTTTAGCTTCTTGAGGAAGCCTGAACATTTTCCACCTTCGTTTAGCTTCTTGAGGGAGCTTGAACCTTTTGAACCTTTGTTTTAGCTTCTTGAGGAAGTTGAACCTTCTGAACCTTCGTTTCAGCTTCTTGAGGGAGCTTGAACCTTTTGAGCCTTCGTTTCGATTTCTTGAGGGACTTGAACATTTTGAACCTTCGTTTTAGCTTCTTGAGGAAGCTTGAACCTTTTGAACCCTTATTTTGGCTTCTCGAGGAAGTTTGAACCCTCTGAACGTTCGTTTTAGCTTCTTGAAGAAGCTTGAACATTTTCAACCTTCGTTCTAGCTTCTTGAGGAAGCTTGAACCTTTTGAACTTTCGTTTTAGCTTCTTGAGGGAGTTTAAACCATTTGAACCTTCGTTTTAGCTTCTCGAGGAAGCTTGAACATTTTCAACCTTCGTTTTAGCTTCTTCAGGGAGCTTGAACCTTTTGAACCTTCATTTTTGCTTCTTGAGGAAGCTTGAATCTTTTGAACCCTTGTTTAAGCTTCTTGAGGAAGTGGCACCTTCTGAACCTTCGTTTTAGCTTCTTCAGGGAGCTTGGACCTTTTGAACTTTCGTTTTAGCTTCTGGAGGGAGTTTGAACCTTTTGAACCTTCGTTTCAGCTTCTTGAGGGAGCTTGAACCTTGTGAAGCTTCGTTTTAGCTTCTTGAGGGAGCTTGAACCTTTTGAACCTTCGTTTTAGCTTCTGGAGGGAGTTTGAACCTTTTGAACTTTCGTTTCAACTTCTTGAAGACTTGAACATTTTGAACCTTCGTTTTAGTTTCTTGAGGAAGCTTGAACCTTTTGAACCCTTATTTTGGCTTCTTGAGGAAGCTTGAACCCTCTGAACCTTCATTTTAGTTTCTTGAGGAAGCCTGAACATTTTCCACCGTCGTTTAGCTTCTTGAGGGAGCTTGAACCTTTTGAACCTTTGTTTTAGCTTCTTGAGGGAGCATGAACCTTTTGAACCCCTGTTTCAGCTTCTTGAGGAAGTTGAACCTTCTGAACCTTCGTTTCAGCTTCTTGAGGGAGCTTGAACCTTTTGAGCCTTCGTTTCGATTTCTTGAGGGACTTGAACATTTTGAACCTTCGTTTTAGCTTCTTGAGGAAGCTTGAACCTTTTGAACAATTATTTTGGCTTCTCGAGGAAGCTTGAACTCTCTGAACGTTCGTTTTAGCTTCTTGTGGAAGCTTGAACATTTTCAACCTTCGTTCTAGCTTCTTGAGGGAGCTTGAACATTTTGAACCTTCGTTTTAGCTTCTGGAGAGAGTTTGAACCTTTTGAACTTTCGTTTCAACTTCTTGAAGACTTGAACATTTTGAACCTTCGTTTTAGTTTCTTGAGGGAGCTTGAACCTTTTGAAACCTTGTTTCGTCTTCTTGAGGATGTTGAACCTTTTGAACCTTCGTTTTAGCTTCTTGAGGAAGTTTGAACATTTTCAACCTTCGTTTTAGCTTCTTGAGGGAGCTTGAATATTTTGAACCTTCGTTTCAGCTTCTTGAGGAAGCCTGATCCTTTTGAACCCTTATTTTAGCTTCTTGAGAAGTTCAACCTTCATTTTAGCTTCTTGAGGGAGCGTGAACCTTTTGAACCTTCGTTTTAGCTTTTTGAGGGTGCTTGAACCTTTTGAACCATCGTTTTAGCTTCTTGAGGGAGCTTGAACCTTGTGAAGCTTCGTTTTAGCTTCTTGAGGGAGCTTGAACCTTTTGAACCTTCGTTTTAGGTTCTGGAGGGAGTTTGAACCTTTTGAACTTTCGTTTCAACTTCTTGAAGACTTGAACATTTTGAACCTTCGTTTTAGTTTCTTGAGGAAGCTTGAACCTTTTGAACCCTTATTTTGGCTTCTTGAGGAAGCTTGAACCCTCTGAACCTTCGTTTTAGCTTCTTGAGGAAGCCTGAACATTTTCCACCTTCGTTTAGCTTCTTGAGGGAGCTTGAACCTTTTGAACCTTTGTTTTAGCTTCTTGAGGGAGCTTGAACCTTTTGAACCCCTGTTTCAGCTTCTTGAGGAAGTTGAACCTTCTGAACCTTCGTTTCAGCTTCTTGAGGGAGCTTGAACCTTTTGAGCCTTCGTTTCGATTTCTTGAGGGACTTGAACATTTTGAACCTTCGTTTTAGCTTCTTGAGGAAGCTTGAACCTTTTGAACCCTTATTTTGGCTTCTCGAGGAAGCTTGAACCCTCTGAACATTCATTTTATCTTCTTGAGGAAGCTTGAACATTTTCAACCTTCGTTCTAGCTTCTTGAGGGAGCTTGAACCTTTTGAACCTTCGTTTTAGCTTCTTGAGGGAGCTTAAACCATTTGAACCTTCGTTTTAGCTTCTCGAGGAAGCTTGAAAATTTTCAACCTTCGTTTTAGCTTCTTCAGGGAGCTTGAACCTTTTGAACCTTCATTTTTGCTTCTTGAGGAAGCTTGAATCTTTTGAACCCTTGTTTAAGCTTCTTGAGGAAGTGGCACCTTCTGAACCTTCGTTTTAGCTTCTTCAGGGAGCTTGGACCTTTTGAACTTTTCGTTTTAGCTTCTGGAGGGAGTTTGAACCTTTTGAACCTTCGTTTCAGCTTCTTGAGGGAGCTTGAACCTTTTGAACCTTCGTGTTAGCTTCTTGAGGGAGCTTGAACCTTTTGAACTTGTTTCGTCTTCTTGAGGATGTTGCACCTTCTGAACCTTCGTTTAGGTTCTTGAGGAGGTTTGAACATTTTCAACCTTCGTTTTAGCTTCTTGAGGAGCTTGAACCTTTTAAACCTTCGTTTTAGCTTCTTGAGGAGCTTGAACCTTTTGAACCTTCGTTTTACCTTCTTGAGCAAGCTTGAACCTTTTGAACCCTTATTTTAGCTTCTTGAGAAGTTGAACTTTCATTTAGCTTCTTGAGGGAGGGTGAACCTTTTGAACCTTCGTTTTAAGCTTCTTGAGGGTGCTTGAACCTTTTGAACCATCGTTTTAGCTTCTTGAGGGAGCTTGAACCTTGTGAACCTTTGTTTTAGCTTCTTGAGGGAGCTTGAACCTTTTGAACCTTCGTTTTAGCTTCTGGAGAGAGTTTGAACCTTTTGAACGTTCGTTTCAACTTCTTGAAGACTTGAACATTTTGAACCTTCGTTTTAGTTTATTGAGGAGCTTGAACCTTTTGAAACCTTGTTTCGTCTTCTTGAGGATGTTGAACCTTCTGAACCTTCGTTTTAGCTTCTTGCGGAAGTTTGAACATTTTCAACCTTCGTTTTAGCTTCTTGAGGGAGCTTGAATATTTTGAACCTTCGTTTAGCTTCTTGAGGAAGCCTGATCCTTTTGAACCCTTATTTTAGCTTCTTGAGAAGTTCAACCTTCATTTTAGCTTCTTGAGGGAGCGTGAACCTTTTGAACCTTCGTTTTAGCTTTTTGAGGGTGCTTGAACCTTTTGAACCATCGTTTAGCTTCTTGAGGGAGCTTGAACCTTGTGAAGCTTCGTTTTAGCTTCTTGAGGGAGCTTGAACCTTTTGAACCTTCGTTTTAGGTTCTGGAGGGAGTTTGAACCTTTTGAACTTTCGTTTCAACTTCTTGAAGACTTGAACATTTTGAACCTTCGTTTTAGTTTCTTGAGGAAGCTTGAAACCTTTTGAACCTTATTTTGGCTTCTTGAGGAAGCTTGAACCCTCTGAACCTTCGCTTTTAGCTTCTTGAGGAAGCCTGAACATTTTCCACCTCTTCGTTTAGCTTCTTGAGGGAGCTTGAACCTTTTGAACCTTTGTTTTAGCTTCTTGAGGAAGTTGAACCTTCTGAACCTTCGTTTCAGCTTCTTGAGGGAGCTTGAACCTTTTGAGCCTTCGTTTCGATTTCTTGAGGGACTTGAACATTTTGAACCTTCGTTTTAGCTTCTTGAGGAAGCTTGAACCTTTTGAACCCTTATTTTGGCTTCTCGAGAAGTTTGAACCCTCTGAACGTTCGTTTTAGCTTCTTGAAGAAGCTTGAACATTTTCAACCTTCGTTCTAGCTTCTTGAGGAAGCTTGAACCTTTTGAACTTTCGTTTTAGCTTCTTGAGGGAGCTTAACCATTTGAACCTTCGTTTTAGCTTCTCGAGGAAGCTTGAACAATTTTCAACCTTCGTTTTTGCTTCTTCAGGGAGCTTGAACCTTTTGAACCTTCATTTTTGCTTCTTGAGGAAGCTTTGAATCTTTTGAACCCTTGTTTAAGCTCTTGAGGAAGTGGCACCTTCTGAACCTTCGTTTTAGCTTCTTCAGGGAGCTTGGACCTTTGAACTTTCGTTTTAGCTTCTGGAGGGAGTTTGAACCTTTTGAACCTTCGTTTCAGCTTCTTGAGGGAGCTTGAACCTTGTGAAGCTTCGTTTTAGCTTCTTGAGGGAGCTTGAACCTTTTGAACCTTCGTTTTAGCTTCTGGAGGGAGTTTGAACCTTTTGAACTTTCGTTTCAACTTCTTGAAGACTTGAACATTTTGAACCTTCGTTTTAGTTTCTTGAGGAAGCTTGAACCTTTTGAACCCTTATTTTGGCTTCTTGAGGAGCTTGAACCCTCTGAACCTTCATTTTAGCTTCTTGAGGAAGCCTGAACATTTTCCACCTTCGTTTAGCTTCTTGAGGAGCTTGAACCTTTTGAACCTTTGTTTTAGCTTCTTGAGGGAGCTTGAACCTTTCGAACCCCTGTTTCAGCTTCTTGAGGAAGTTGAACCTTCTGAACCTTCGTTTCAGCTTCTTGAGGGAGCTTGAACCTTTTTGAGCCTTCGTTTTGATTTCTTGAGGGACTTGAACATTTTGAACCTTCGTTTTCAGCTTCTTGAGGAAGCTTGAACCTTTTGAACAATTATTTTGGCTTCTCGAGGAAGCTTGAACTCTCTGAACGTTCGTTTAGCTTCTTGTGGAAGCTTGAACATTTTCAACCTTCGTTCTAGCTTCTTGAGGGAGCTTGAACATTTGACCTTCGTTTTAGCTTCTGGAGAGAGTTTGAACTTTTGAACTTTCGTTTCAACTTCTTGAAGACTTGAACATTTTGAACCTTCGTTTAGTTTCTTGAGGGAGCTTGAACCTTTTGAAACCTTGTTTCGTCTTCTTGAGGATGTTGAACCTTTGAACCTTCGTTTTAGCTTCTTGAGAAAGTTTGAACATTTTCAACCTTCGTTTTAGCTTCTTGAGGGAGCTTGAATATTTTGAACCTTCGTTTCAGCTTCTTGAGGAAGCCTGATCCTTTGACCCTTATTTTAGCTTCTTGAGAAGTTCAAACCTTCATTTTAGCTTCTTGAGGGAGCGTGAACCTTTTGAACCTTCGTTTTAGCTTTTTGAGGGTGCTTGAACCTTTTGACCATCCGTTTTAGCTTCTTGAGGGAGCTTGAACCTTGTGAAGCTTCGTTTTAGCTTCTTGAGGAGCTTGAACCTTTTGAACCTTTGAACCTTCGTTTTAGGTTCTGGAGGGAGTTTGAACCTTTTGAACTTTCGTTTCAACTTCTTGAAGACTTGAACATTTTGAACCTTCGTTTTAGTTTCTTGAGGAAGCTTGAACCTTTTGAACCCTTATTTTGGCTTCTTGAGGAAGCTTGAACCCTCTGAACCTTCGTTTTAGCTTCTTGAGGAAGCCTGAACATTTTCCACCTTCGTTTAGCTTCTTGAGGGAGCTTGAACCTTTTGAACCTTTGTTTTAGCTTCTTGAGGGAGCTTGAACCTTTTGAACCCCTGTTTCAGCTTCTTGAGGAAGTTGAACCTTCTGAACCTTCGTTTCAGCTTCTTGAGGGAGCTTGAACCTTTTGAGCCTTCGTTTCGATTTCTTGAGGGACTTGAACATTTTGAACCTTCGTTTTAGCTTCTTGAGGAAGTTTGAACCTTTTGACCCTTATTTTGGCTTCTCGAGGAAGCTTGAACCCTCTGAACATTCATTTTATCTTCTTGAGGAAGCTTGAACATTTTCAACCTTCGTTCTAGCTTCTTGAGGGAGCTTGAACCTTTTGAACCTTCGTTTTAGCTTCTTGAGGGAGCTTAAACCATTTGAACCTTCGTTTTAGCTTCTCGAGGAAGCTTGAAAATTTTCAACCTTCGTTTTAGCTTCTTCAGGGAGCTTGAACCTTTTGAACCTTCATTTTTGCTTCTTGAGGAAGCTTGAATCTTTTGAACCCTTGTTTAAGCTTCTTGAGGAAGTGGCACCTTCTGAACCTTCGTTTTAGCTTCTTCAGGGAGCTTGGACCTTTTGAACTTTCGTTTTAGCTTCTGGAGGGAGTTTGAACCTTTTGAACCTTCGTTTCAGCTTCTTGAGGGAGCTTGAACCTTTTGAACCTTCGTGTTAGCTTCTTGAGGGAGCTTGAACCTTTTGAAACCTTGTTTCGTCTTCTTGAGGATGTTGCACCTTCTGAACCTTCGTTTTAGGTTCTTGAGGAGGTTTGAACATTTTCAACCTTCGTTTTAGCTTCTTGAGGGAGCTTGAACCTTTTAAACCTTCGTTTTAGCTTCTTGAGGGAGCTTGAACCTTTTGAACCTTCGTTTTACCTTCTTGAGCAAGCTTGAACCTTTTGAACCCTTATTTTAGCTTCTTGAGAAGTTGAACTTTCATTTTAGCTTCTTGAGGGAGGGTGAACCTTTTGAACCTTCGTTTTAGCTTCTTGAGGGTGCTTGAACCTTTTGAACCATCGTTTTAGCTTCTTGAGGGAGCTTGAACCTTGTGAAGCTTCGTTTTAGCTTCTTGAGGGAGCTTGAACCTTTTGAACATTCGTTTTAGCTTCTGGAGGGAGTTTGAACCTTTTGAACCTTCGTTTCAACTTCTTGAAGACTTGAACATTTTGAACCTTCGTTTTAGTTTCTTGAGGAAGCTTGAACCTTTTGAACCCTTATTTTGGCTTCTTGAGGAAGCTTGAACCCTCTGAACCTTCGTTTTAGCTTCTTGAGGAAGCCTGAACATTTTCCACCTTCGTTTAGCTTCTTGAGGGAGCTTGAACCTTTTGAACCTTTGTTTTAGCTTCTTGAGGGAGCTTGAACCTTTTGAACCCCTGTTTCAGCTTCTTGAGGAAGTTGAACCTTCTGAACCTTCGTTTCAGCTTCTTGAGGGAGCTTGAACCTTTTGAGCCTTCGTTTCGATTTCTTGAGGGACTTGAACATTTTGAACCTTCGTTTTAGCTTCTTGAGGAAGCTTGAACCTTTTGAACCCTTATTTTGGCTTCTCGAGGAAGTTTGAACCCTCTGAACGTTCGTTTTAGCTTCTTGAAGAAGCTTGAACATTTTCAACCTTCGTTCTAGCTTCTTGAGGAAGCTTGAACCTTTTGAACTTTCGTTTTAGCTTCTTGAGGGAGCTTAAACCATTTGAACCTTCGTTTTAGCTTCTCGAGGAAGCTTGAACATTTTCAACCTTCGTTTTAGCTTCTTCAGGGAGCTTGAACCTTTTGAACCTTCATTTTTGCTTCTTGAGGAAGCTTGAATCTTTTGAACCCTTGTTTAAGCTTCTTGAGGAAGTGGCACCTTCTGAACCTTCGTTTTAGCTTCTTCAGGGAGCTTGGACCTTTTGAACTTTCGTTTTAGCTTCTGGAGGGAGTTTGAACCTTTTGAACCTTCGTTTCAGCTTCTTGAGGGAGCTTGAACCTTGTGAAGCTTCGTTTTAGCTTCTTGAGGGAGCTTGAACCTTTTGAACCTTCGTTTCAGCTTCTGGAGGGAGTTTGAACCTTTTGAACTTTCGTTTCAACTTCTTGAAGACTTGAACATTTTGAACCTTCGTTTTAGTTTCTTGAGGAAGCTTGAACCTTTTGAACCCTTATTTTGGCTTCTTGAGGAAGCTTGAACCCTCTGAACCTTCATTTTAGCTTCTTGAGGAAGCCTGAACATTTTCCACCTTCGTTTAGCTTCTTGAGGGAGCTTGAACCTTTTGAACCTTTGTTTTAGCTTCTTGAGGGAGCTTGAACCTTTTGAACCCCTGTTTCAGCTTCTTGAGCAAGTTGAACCTTCTGAACCTTCGTTTCAGCTTCTTGAGGGAGCTTGAACCTTTTGAGCCTTCGTTTCGATTTCTTGAGGGACTTGAACATTTTGAACCTTCGTTTTAGCTTCTTGAGGAAGCTTGAACCTTTTGAACCCTTATTTTGGCTTCTCGAGGAAGCTTGAACTCTCTGAACATTCGTTTTAGCTTCTTGTGGAAGCTTGAACATTTTCAACCTTCGTTCTAGCTTCTTGAGGGAGCTTGAACATTTTGAACCTTCGTTTTAGCTTCTGGAGAGAGTTTGAACCTTTTGAACTTTCGTTTCAACTTCTTGAAGACTTGAACATTTTGAACCTTCGTTTTAGTTTCTTGAGGGAGCTTGAACCTTTTGAAACCTTGTTTCGTCTTCTTGAGGATGTTGAACCTTTTGAACCTTCGTTTTAGCTTCTTGAGGAAGTTTGAACATTTTCAACCTTCGTTTTAGCTTCTTGAGGGAGCTTGAATATTTTGAACCTTCGTTTCAGCTTCTTGAGGAAGCCTGATCCTTTTGAACCCTTATTTTAGCTTCTTGAGAAGTTCAACCTTCATTTTAGCTTCTTGAGGGAGCGTGAACCTTTTGAACCTTCGTTTTAGCTTTTTGAGGGTGCTTGAACCTTTTGAACCATCGTTTTAGCTTCTTGAGGGAGCTTGAACCTTGTGAAGCTTCGTTTTAGCTTCTTGAGGGAGCTTGAACCTTTTGAACCTTCGTTTTAGGTTCTGGAGGGAGTTTGAACCTTTTGAACTTTCGTTTCAACTTCTTGAAGACTTGAACATTTTGAACCTTCGTTTTAGTTTCTTGAGGAAGCTTGAACCTTTTGAACCCTTATTTTGGCTTCTTGAGGAAGCTTGAACCCTCTGAACCTTCGTTTTAGCTTCTTGAGGAAGCCTGAACATTTTCCACCTTCGTTTAGCTTCTTGAGGGAGCTTGAACCTTTTGAACCTTTGTTTTAGCTTCTTGAGGGAGCTTGAACCTTTTGAACCCCTGTTTCAGCTTCTTGAGGAAGTTGAACCTTCTGAACCTTCGTTTCAGCTTCTTGAGGGAGCTTGAACCTTTTGAGCCTTCGTTTCGATTTCTTGAGGGACTTGAACATTTTGAACCTTCGTTTTAGCTTCTTGAGGAAGCTTGAACCTTTTGAACCCTTATTTTGGCTTCTCGAGGAAGCTTGAACCCTCTGAACGTTCATTTTAGCTTCTTGAGGAAGCTTGAACATTTTCAACCTTCGTTCTAGCTTCTTGAGGGAGCTTGAACCTTTTGAACCTTCGTTTTAGCTTCTTGAGGGAGCTTAAACCATTTGAACCTTCGTTTTAGCTTCTCGAGGAAGCTTGAAAATTTTCAACCTTCGTTTTAACTTCTTCAGGGAGCTTGAACCTTTTGAACCTTCATTTTTGCTTCTTGAGGAAGCTTGAATCTTTTGAACCCTTGTTTAAGCTTCTTGAGGAAGTGGCACCTTCTGAACCTTCGTTTTAGCTTCTTCAGGGAGCTTGGACCTTTTGAACTTTCGTTTTAGCTTCTGGAGGGAGTTTGAACCTTTTGAACCTTCGTTTCAGCTTCTTGAGGGAGCTTGAACCTTTTGAACCTTCGTGTTAGCTTCTTGAGGGAGCTTGAACCTTTTGAAACCTTGTTTCGTCTTCTTGAGGATGTTGCACCTTCTGAACCTTCGTTTTAGGTTCTTGAGGAGGTTTGAACATTTTCAACCTTCGTTTTAGCTTCTTGAGGGAGCTTGAACCTTTTAAACCTTCGTTTTAGCTTCTTGAGGGAGCTTGAACCTTTTGAACCTTCGTTTTACCTTCTTGAGCAAGCTTGAACCTTTTGAACCCTTATTTTAGCTTCTTGAGAAGTTGAACTTTCATTTTAGCTTCTTGAGGGAGGGTGAACCTTTTGAACCTTCGTTTTAGCTTCTTGAGGGTGCTTGAACCTTTTGAACCATCGTTTTAGCTTCTTGAGGGAGCTTGAACCTTGTGAACCTTTGTTTTAGCTTCTTGAGGGAGCTTGAACCTTTTGAACCTTCGTTTTAGCTTCTGGAGAGAGTTTGAACCTTTTGAACGTTCGTTTCAACTTCTTGAAGACTTGAACATTTTGAACCTTCGTTTTAGTTTATTGAGGGAGCTTGAACCTTTTGAAACCTTGTTTCGTCTTCTTGAGGATGTTGAACCTTCTGAACCTTCGTTTTAGCTTCTTGCGGAAGTTTGAACATTTTCAACCCTCGTTTTAGCTTCTTGAGGGAGCTTGAATATTTTGAACCTTCGTTTTAGCTTCTTGAGGAAGCCTGATCCTTTTGAACCCTTATTTTAGCTTCTTGAGAAGTTCAACCTTCATTTTAGCTTCTTGAGGGAGCGTGAACCTTTTGAACCTTCGTTTTAGCTTTTTGAGGGTGCTTGAACCTTTTGAACCATCGTTTTAGCTTCTTGAGGGAGCTTGAACCTTGTGAAGCTTCGTTTTAGCTTCTTGAGGGAGCTTGAACCTTTTGAACCTTCGTTTTAGGTTCTGGAGGGAGTTTGAACCTTTTGAACTTTCGTTTCAACTTCTTGAAGACTTGAACATTTTGAACCTTCGTTTTAGTTTCTTGAGGAAGCTTGAACCTTTTGAACCCTTATTTTGGCTTCTTGAGGAAGCTTGAACCCTCTGAACCTTCGTTTTAGCTTCTTGAGGAAGCCTGAACATTTTCCACCTTCGTTTAGCTTCTTGAGGGAGCTTGAACCTTTTGAACCTTTGTTTTAGCTTCTTGAGGAAGTTGAACCTTCTGAACCTTCGTTTCAGCTTCTTGAGGGAGCTTGAACCTTTTGAGCCTTCGTTTCGATTTCTTGAGGGACTTGAACATTTTGAACCTTCGTTTTAGCTTCTTGAGGAAGCTTGAACCTTTTGAACCCTTATTTTGGCTTCTCGAGGAAGTTTGAACCCTCTGAACGTTCGTTTTAGCTTCTTGAAGAAGCTTGAACATTTTCAACCTTCGTTCTAGCTTCTTGAGGAAGCTTGAACCTTTTGAACTTTCGTTTTAGCTTCTTGAGGGAGTTTAAACCATTTGAACCTTCGTTTTAGCTTCTCGAGGAAGCTTGAACATTTTCAACCTTCGTTTTAGCTTCTTCAGGGAGCTTGAACCTTTTGAACCTTCATTTTTGCTTCTTGAGGAAGCTTGAATCTTTTGAACCCTTGTTTAAGCTTCTTGAGGAAGTGGCACCTTCTGAACCTTCGTTTTAGCTTCTTCAGGGAGCTTGGACCTTTTGAACTTTCGTTTTAGCTTCTGGAGGGAGTTTGAACCTTTTGAACCTTCGTTTCAGCTTCTTGAGGGAGCTTGAACCTTGTGAAGCTTCGTTTTAGCTTCTTGAGGGAGCTTGAACCTTTTGAACCTTCGTTTTAGCTTCTGGAGGGAGTTTGAACCTTTTGAACTTTCGTTTCAACTTCTTGAAGACTTGAACATTTTGAACCTTCGTTTTAGTTTCTTGAGGAAGCTTGAACCTTTTGAACCCTTATTTTGGCTTCTTGAGGAAGCTTGAACCCTCTGAACCTTCATTTTAGCTTCTTGAGGAAGCCTGAACATTTTCCACCTTCGTTTAGCTTCTTGAGGGAGCTTGAACCTTTTGAACCTTTGTTTTAGCTTCTTGAGGGAGCTTGAACCTTTTGAACCCCTGTTTCAGCTTCTTGAGGAAGTTGAACCTTCTGAACCTTCGTTTCAGCTTCTTGAGGGAGCTTGAACCTTTTGAGCCTTCGTTTCGATTTCTTGAGGGACTTGAACATTTTGAACCTTCGTTTTAGCTTCTTGAGGAAGCTTGAACCTTTTGAACAATTATTTTGGCTTCTCGAGGAAGCTTGAACTCTCTGAACGTTCGTTTTAGCTTCTTGTGGAAGCTTGAACATTTTCAACCTTCGTTCTAGCTTCTTGAGGGAGCTTGAACATTTTGAACCTTCGTTTTAGCTTCTGGAGAGAGTTTGAACCTTTTGAACTTTCGTTTCAACTTCTTGAAGACTTGAACATTTTGAACCTTCGTTTTAGTTTCTTGAGGGAGCTTGAACCTTTTGAAACCTTGTTTCGTCTTCTTGAGGATGTTGAACCTTTTGAACCTTCGTTTTAGCTTCTTGAGAAAGTTTGAACATTTTCAACCTTCGTTTTAGCTTCTTGAGGGAGCTTGAATATTTTGAACCTTCGTTTCAGCTTCTTGAGGAAGCCTGATCCTTTTGAACCCTTATTTTAGCTTCTTGAGAAGTTCAACCTTCATTTTAGCTTCTTGAGGGAGCGTGAACCTTTTGAACCTTCGTTTTAGCTTTTTGAGGGTGCTTGAACCTTTTGAACCATCGTTTTAGCTTCTTGAGGGAGCTTGAACCTTGTGAAGCTTCGTTTTAGCTTCTTGAGGGAGCTTGAACCTTTTGAACCTTCGTTTTAGGTTCTGGAGGGAGTTTGAACCTTTTGAACTTTCGTTTCAACTTCTTCAAGACTTGAACATTTTGAACCTTCGTTTTAGTTTCTTGAGGAAGCTTGAACCTTTTGAACCCTTATTTTGGCTTCTTGAGGAAGCTTGAACCCTCTGAACCTTCGTTTTAGCTTCTTGAGGAAGCCTGAACATTTTCCACCTTCGTTTAGCTTCTTGAGGGAGCTTGAACCTTTTGAACCTTTGTTTTAGCTTCTTGAGGGAGCTTGAACCTTTTGAACCCCTGTTTCAGCTTCTTGAGGAAGTTGAACCTTCTGAACCTTCGTTTCAGCTTCTTGAGGGAGCTTGAACCTTTTGAGCCTTCGTTTCGATTTCTTGAGGGACTTGAACATTTTGAACCTTCGTTTTAGCTTCTTGAGGAAGCTTGAACCTTTTGAACCCTTATTTTGGCTTCTCGAGGAAGCTTGAACCCTCTGAACATTCATTTTATCTTCTTGAGGAAGCTTGAACATTTTCAACCTTCGTTCTAGCTTCTTGAGGGAGCTTGAACCTTTTGAACCTTCGTTTTAGCTTCTTGAGGGAGCTTAAACCATTTGAACCTTCCTTTTAGCTTCTCGAGGAAGCTTGAAAATTTTCAACCTTCGTTTTAGCTTCTTCAGGGAGCTTGAACCTTTTGAACCTTCATTTTTGCTTCTTGAGGAAGCTTGAATCTTTTGAACCCTTGTTTAAGCTTCTTGAGGAAGTGGCACCTTCTGAACCTTCGTTTTAGCTTCTTCAGGGAGCTTGGACCTTTTGAACTTTCGTTTTAGCTTCTGGAGGGAGTTTGAACCTTTTGAACCTTCGTTTCAGCTTCTTGAGGGAGCTTGAACCTTTTGAACCTTCGTGTTAGCTTCTTGAGGGAGCTTGAACCTTTTGAAACCTTGTTTCGTCTTCTTGAGGATGTTGCACCTTCTGAACCTTCGTTTTAGGTTCTTGAGGAGGTTTGAACATTTTCAACCTTCGTTTTAGCTTCTTGAGGGAGCTTGAACCTTTTAAACCTTCGTTTTAGCTTCTTGAGGGAGCTTGAACCTTTTGAACCTTCGTTTTACCTTCTTGAGCAAGCTTGAACCTTTTGAACCCTTATTTTAGCTTCTTGAGAAGTTGAACTTTCATTTTAGCTTCTTGAGGGAGGGTGAACCTTTTGAACCTTCGTTTTAGCTTCTTGAGGGTGCTTGAACCTTTTGAACCATCGTTTTAGCTTCTTGAGGGAGCTTGAACCTTGTGAACCTTTGTTTTAGCTTCTTGAGGGAGCTTGAACCTTTTGAACCTTCGTTTTAGCTTCTGGAGAGAGTTTGAACCTTTTGAACGTTCGTTTCAACTTCTTGAAGACTTGAACATTTTGAACCTTCGTTTTAGTTTATTGAGGGAGCTTGAACCTTTTGAAACCTTGTTTCGTCTTCTTGAGGATGTTGAACCTTCTGAACCTTCGTTTTAGCTTCTTGCGGAAGTTTGAACATTTTCAACCTTCGTTTTAGCTTCTTGAGGGAGCTTGAATATTTTGAACCTTCGTTTTAGCTTCTTGAGGAAGCCTGATCCTTTTGAACCCTTATTTTAGCTTCTTGAGAAGTTCAACCTTCATTTTAGCTTCTTGAGGGAGCGTGAACCTTTTGAACCTTCGTTTTAGCTTTTTGAGGGTGCTTGAACCTTTTGAACCATCGTTTTAGCTTCTTGAGGGAGCTTGAACCTTGTGAAGCTTCGTTTTAGCTTCTTGAGGGAGCTTGAACCTTTTGAACCTTCGTTTTAGGTTCTGGAGGGAGTTTGAACCTTTTGAACTTTCGTTTCAACTTCTTGAAGACTTGAACATTTTGAACCTTCGTTTTAGTTTCTTGAGGAAGCTTGAACCTTTTGAACCCTTATTTTGGCTTCTTGAGGAAGCTTGAACCCTCTGAACCTTCGTTTTAGCTTCTTGAGGAAGCCTGAACATTTTCCACCTTCGTTTAGCTTCTTGAGGGAGCTTGAACCTTTTGAACCTTTGTTTTAGCTTCTTGAGGAAGTTGAACCTTCTGAACCTTCGTTTCAGCTTCTTGAGGGAGCTTGAACCTTTTGAGCCTTCGTTTCGATTTCTTGAGGGACTTGAACATTTTGAACCTTCGTTTTAGCTTCTTGAGGAAGCTTGAACCTTTTGAACCCTTATTTTGGCTTCTCGAGGAAGTTTGAACCCTCTGAACGTTCGTTTTAGCTTCTTGAAGAAGCTTGAACATTTTCAACCTTCGTTCTAGCTTCTTGAGGAAGCTTGAACCTTTTGAACTTTCGTTTTAGCTTCTTGAGGGAGCTTAAACCATTTGAACCTTCGTTTTAGCTTCTCGAGGAAGCTTGAACATTTTCAACCTTCGTTTTAGCTTCTTCAGGGAGCTTGAACCTTTTGAACCTTCATTTTTGCTTCTTGAGGAAGCTTGAATCTTTTGAACCCTTGTTTAAGCTTCTTGAGGAAGTGGCACCTTCTGAACCTTCGTTTTAGCTTCTTCAGGGAGCTTGGACCTTTTGAACTTTCGTTTTAGCTTCTGGAGGGAGTTTGAACCTTTTGAACCTTCGTTTCAGCTTCTTGAGGGAGCTTGAACCTTGTGAAGCTTCGTTTTAGCTTCTTGAGGGAGCTTGAACCTTTTGAACCTTCGTTTTAGCTTCTGGAGGGAGTTTGAACCTTTTGAACTTTCGTTTCAACTTCTTGAAGACTTGAACATTTTGAACCTTCGTTTTAGTTTCTTGAGGAAGCTTGAACCTTTTGAACCCTTATTTTGGCTTCTTGAGGAAGCTTGAACCCTCTGAACCTTCATTTTAGCTTCTTGAGGAAGCCTGAACATTTTCCACCTTCGTTTAGCTTCTTGAGGGAGCTTGAACCTTTTGAACCTTTGTTTTAGCTTCTTGAGGGAGCTTGAACCTTTCGAACCCCTGTTTCAGCTTCTTGAGGAAGTTGAACCTTCTGAACCTTCGTTTCAGCTTCTTGAGGGAGCTTGAACCTTTTGAGCCTTCGTTTCGATTTCTTGAGGGACTTGAACATTTTGAACCTTCGTTTTAGCTTCTTGAGGAAGCTTGAACCTTTTGAACAATTATTTTGGCTTCTCGTGGAAGCTTGAACTCTCTGAACGTTCGTTTTAGCTTCTTGTGGAAGCTTGAACATTTTCAACCTTCGTTCTAGCTTCTTGAGGGAGCTTGAACATTTTGAACCTTCGTTTTAGCTTCTGGAGAGAGTTTGAACCTTTTGAACTTTCGTTTCAACTTCTTGAAGACTTGAACATTTTGAACCTTCGTTTTAGTTTCTTGAGGGAGCTTGAACCTTTTGAAACCTTGTTTCGTCTTCTTGAGGATGTTGAACCTTTTGAACCTTCGTTTTAGCTTCTTGAGGAAGTTTGAACATTTTCAACCTTCGTTTTAGCTTCTTGAGGGAGCTTGAATATTTTGAACCTTCGTTTCAGCTTCTTGAGGAAGCCTGATCCTTTTGAACCCTTATTTTAGCTTCTTGAGAAGTTCAACCTTCATTTTAGCTTCTTGAGGGAGCGTGAACCTTTTGAACCTTCGTTTTAGCTTTTTGAGGGTGCTTGAACCTTTTGAACCATCGTTTTAGCTTCTTGAGGGAGCTTGAACCTTGTGAAGCTTCGTTTTAGCTTCTTGAGGGAGCTTGAACCTTTTGAACCTTCGTTTTAGGTTCTGGAGGGAGTTTGAACCTTTTGAACTTTCGTTTCAACTTCTTGAAGACTTGAACATTTTGAACCTTCGTTTTAGTTTCTTGAGGAAGCTTGAACCTTTTGAACCCTTATTTTGGCTTCTTGAGGAAGCTTGAACCCTCTGAACCTTCGTTTTAGCTTCTTGAGGAAGCCTGAACATTTTCCACCTTCGTTTAGCTTCTTGAGGGAGCTTGAACCTTTTGAACCTTTGTTTTAGCTTCTTGAGGGAGCTTGAACCTTTTGAACCCCTGTTTCAGCTTCTTGAGGAAGTTGAACCTTCTGAACCTTCGTTTCAGCTTCTTGAGGGAGCTTGAACCTTTTGAGCCTTCGTTTCGATTTCTTGAGGGACTTGAACATTTTGAACCTTCGTTTTAGCTTCTTGAGGAAGCTTGAACCTCTTGAACCCTTATTTTGGCTTCTCGAGGAAGCTTGAACCCTCTGAACGTTCATTTTATCTTCTTGAGGAAGCTTGAACATTTTCAACCTTCGTTCTAGCTTCTTGAGGGAGCTTGAACCTTTTGAACCTTCGTTTTAGCTTCTTGAGGGAGCTTAAACCATTTGAACCTTCGTTTTAGCTTCTCGAGGAAGCTTGAAAATTTTCAACCTTCGTTTTAGCTTCTTCAGGGAGCTTGAACCTTTTGAACCTTCATTTTTGCTTCTTGAGGAAGCTTGAATCTTTTGAACCCTTGTTTAAGCTTCTTGAGGAAGTGGCACCTTCTGAACCTTCGTTTTAGCTTCTTCAGGGAGCTTGGACCTTTTGAACTTTCGTTTTAGCTTCTGGAGGGAGTTTGAACCTTTTGAACCTTCGTTTCAGCTTCTTGAGGGAGCTTGAACCTTTTGAACCTTCGTGTTAGCTTCTTGAGGGAGCTTGAACCTTTTGAAACCTTGTTTCATCTTCTTGAGGATGTTGCACCTTCTGAACCTTCGTTTTAGGTTCTTGAGGAGGTTTGAACATTTTCAACCTTCGTTTTAGCTTCTTGAGGGAGCTTGAACCTTTTAAACCTTCGTTTTAGCTTCTTGAGGGAGCTTGAACCTTTTGAACCTTCGTTTTACCTTCTTGAGCAAGCTTGAACCTTTTGAACCCTTATTTTAGCTTCTTGAGAAGTTGAACTTTCATTTTAGCTTCTTGAGGGAGGGTGAACCTTTTGAACCTTCGTTTTAGCTTCTTGAGGGTGCTTGAACCTTTTGAACCATCGTTTTAGCTTCTTGAGGGAGCTTGAACCTTGTGAACCTTTGTTTTAGCTTCTTGAGGGAGCTTGAACCTTTTGAACCTTCGTTTTAGCTTCTGGAGAGAGTTTGAACCTTTTGAACGTTCGTTTCAACTTCTTGAAGACTTGAACATTTTGAACCTTCGTTTTAGTTTATTGAGGGAGCTTGAACCTTTTGAAACCTTGTTTCGTCTTCTTGAGGATGTTGAACCTTCTGAACCTTCGTTTTAGCTTCTTGCGGAAGTTTGAACATTTTCAACCTTCGTTTTAGCTTCTTGAGGGAGCTTGAATATTTTGAACCTTCGTTTTAGCTTCTTGAGGAAGCCTGATCCTTTTGAACCCTTATTTTAGCTTCTTGAGAAGTTCAACCTTCATTTTAGCTTCTTGAGGGAGCGTGAACCTTTTGAACCTTCGTTTTAGCTTTTTGAGGGTGCTTGAACCTTTTGAACCATCGTTTTAGCTTCTTGAGGGAGCTTGAACCTTGTGAAGCTTCGTTTTAGCTTCTTGAGGGAGCTTGAACCTTTTGAACCTTCGTTTTAGGTTCTGGAGGGAGTTTGAACCTTTTGAACTTTCGTTTCAACTTCTTGAAGACTTGAACATTTTGAACCTTCGTTTTAGTTTCTTGAGGAAGCTTGAACCTTTTGAACCCTTATTTTGGCTTCTTGAGGAAGCTTGAACCCTCTGAACCTTCGTTTTAGCTTCTTGAGGAAGCCTGAACATTTTCCACCTTCGTTTAGCTTCTTGAGGGAGCTTGAACCTTTTGAACCTTTGTTTTAGCTTCTTGAGGAAGTTGAACCTTCTGAACCTTCGTTTCAGCTTCTTGAGGGAGCTTGAACCTTTTGAGCCTTCGTTTCGATTTCTTGAGGGACTTGAACATTTTGAACCTTCGTTTTAGCTTCTTGAGGAAGCTTGAACCTTTTGAACCCTTATTTTGGCTTCTCGAGGAAGTTTGAACCCTCTGAACGTTCGTTTTAGCTTCTTGAAGAAGCTTGAACATTTTCAACCTTCGTTCTAGCTTCTTGAGGAAGCTTGAACCTTTTGAACTTTCGTTTTAGCTTCTTGAGGGAGCTTAAACCATTTGAACCTTCGTTTTAGCTTCTCGAGGAAGCTTGAACATTTTCAACCTTCGTTTTAGCTTCTTCAGGGAGCTTGAACCTTTTGAACCTTCATTTTTGCTTCTTGAGGAAGCTTGAATCTTTTGAACCCTTGTTTAAGCTTCTTGAGGAAGTGGCACCTTCTGAACCTTCGTTTTAGCTTCTTCAGGGAGCTTGGACCTTTTGAACTTTCGTTTTAGCTTCTGGAGGGAGTTTGAACCTTTTGAACCTTCGTTTCAGCTTCTTGAGGGAGCTTGAACCTTGTGAAGCTTCGTTTTAGCTTCTTGAGGGAGCTTGAACCTTTTGAACCTTCGTTTTAGCTTCTGGAGGGAGTTTGAACCTTTTGAACTTTCGTTTCAACTTCTTGAAGACTTGAACATTTTGAACCTTCGTTTTAGTTTCTTGAGGAAGCTTGAACCTTTTGAACCCTTATTTTGGCTTCTTGAGGAAGCTTGAACCCTCTGAACCTTCATTTTAGCTTCTTGAGGAAGCCTGAACATTTTCCACCTTCGTTTAGCTTCTTGAGGGAGCTTGAACCTTTTGAACCTTTGTTTTAGCTTCTTGAGGGAGCTTGAACCTTTCGAACCCCTGTTTCAGCTTCTTGAGGAAGTTGAACCTTCTGAACCTTCGTTTCAGCTTCTTGAGGGAGCTTGAACCTTTTGAGCCTTCGTTTCGATTTCTTGAGGGACTTGAACATTTTGAACCTTCGTTTTAGCTTCTTGAGGAAGCTTGAACCTTTTGAACAATTATTTTGGCTTCTCGTGGAAGCTTGAACTCTCTGAACGTTCGTTTTAGCTTCTTGTGGAAGCTTGAACATTTTCAACCTTCGTTCTAGCTTCTTGAGGGAGCTTGAACATTTTGAACCTTCGTTTTAGCTTCTGGAGAGAGTTTGAACCTTTTGAACTTTCGTTTCAACTTCTTGAAGACTTGAACATTTTGAACCTTCGTTTTAGTTTCTTGAGGGAGCTTGAACCTTTTGAAACCTTGTTTCGTCTTCTTGAGGATGTTGAACCTTTTGAACCTTCGTTTTAGCTTCTTGAGGAAGTTTGAACATTTTCAACCTTCGTTTTAGCTTCTTGAGGGAGCTTGAATATTTTGAACCTTCGTTTCAGCTTCTTGAGGAAGCCTGATCCTTTTGAACCCTTATTTTAGCTTCTTGAGAAGTTCAACCTTCATTTTAGCTTCTTGAGGGAGCGTGAACCTTTTGAACCTTCGTTTTAGCTTTTTGAGGGTGCTTGAACCTTTTGAACCATCGTTTTAGCTTCTTGAGGGAGCTTGAACCTTGTGAAGCTTCGTTTTAGCTTCTTGAGGGAGCTTGAACCTTTTGAACCTTCGTTTTAGGTTCTGGAGGGAGTTTGAACCTTTTGAACTTTCGTTTCAACTTCTTGAAGACTTGAACATTTTGAACCTTCGTTTTAGTTTCTTGAGGAAGCTTGAACCTTTTGAACCCTTATTTTGGCTTCTTGAGGAAGCTTGAACCCTCTGAACCTTCGTTTTAGCTTCTTGAGGAAGCCTGAACATTTTCCACCTTCGTTTAGCTTCTTGAGGGAGCTTGAACCTTTTGAACCTTTGTTTTAGCTTCTTGAGGGAGCTTGAACCTTTTGAACCCCTGTTTCAGCTTCTTGAGGAAGTTGAACCTTCTGAACCTTCGTTTCAGCTTCTTGAGGGAGCTTGAACCTTTTGAGCCTTCGTTTCGATTTCTTGAGGGACTTGAACATTTTGAACCTTCGTTTTAGCTTCTTGAGGAAGCTTGAACCTTTTGAACCCTTATTTTGGCTTCTCGAGGAAGCTTGAACCCTCTGAACGTTCATTTTATCTTCTTGAGGAAGCTTGAACATTTTAAACCTTCGTTCTAGCTTCTTGAGGGAGCTTGAACCTTTTGAACCTTCGTTTTAGCTTCTTGAGGGAGCTTAAACCATTTGAACCTTCGTTTTAGCTTCTCGAGGAAGCTTGAAAATTTTCAACCTTCGTTTTAGCTTCTTCAGGGAGCTTGAACCTTTTGAACCTTCATTTTTGCTTCTTGAGGAAGCTTGAATCTTTTGAACCCTTGTTTAAGCTTCTTGAGGAAGTGGCACCTTCTGAACCTTCGTTTTAGCTTCTTCAGGGAGCTTGGACCTTTTGAACTTTCGTTTTAGCTTCTGGAGGGAGTTTGAACCTTTTGAACCTTCGTTTCAGCTTCTTGAGGGAGCTTGAACCTTTTGAACCTTCGTGTTAGCTTCTTGAGGGAGCTTGAACCTTTTGAAACCTTGTTTCATCTTCTTGAGGATGTTGCACCTTCTGAACCTTCGTTTTAGGTTCTTGAGGAGGTTTGAACATTTTCAACCTTCGTTTTAGCTTCTTGAGGGAGCTTGAACCTTTTAAACCTTCGTTTTAGCTTCTTGAGGGAGCTTGAACCTTTTGAACCTTCGTTTTACCTTCTTGAGCAAGCTTGAACCTTTTGAACCCTTATTTTAGCTTCTTGAGAAGTTGAACTTTCATTTTAGCTTCTTGAGGGAGGGTGAACCTTTTGAACCTTCGTTTTAGCTTCTTGAGGGTGCTTGAACCTTTTGAACCATCGTTTTAGCTTCTTGAGGGAGCTTGAACCTTGTGAACCTTTGTTTTAGCTTCTTGAGGGAGCTTGAACCTTTTGAACCTTCGTTTTAGCTTCTGGAGAGAGTTTGAACCTTTTGAACGTTCGTTTCAACTTCTTGAAGACTTGAACATTTTGAACCTTCGTTTTAGTTTATTGAGGGAGCTTGAACCTTTTGAAACCTTGTTTCGTCTTCTTGAGGATGTTGAACCTTCTGAACCTTCGTTTTAGCTTCTTGCGGAAGTTTGAACATTTTCAACCTTCGTTTTAGCTTCTTGAGGGAGCTTGAATATTTTGAACCTTCGTTTTAGCTTCTTGAGGAAGCCTGATCCTTTTGAACCCTTATTTTAGCTTCTTGAGAAGTTCAACCTTCATTTTAGCTTCTTGAGGGAGCGTGAACCTTTTGAACCTTCGTTTTAGCTTTTTGAGGGTGCTTGAACCTTTTGAACCATCGTTTTAGCTTCTTGAGGGAGCTTGAACCTTGTGAAGCTTCGTTTTAGCTTCTTGAGGGAGCTTGAACCTTTTGAACCTTCGTTTTAGGTTCTGGAGGGAGTTTGAACCTTTTGAACTTTCGTTTCAACTTCTTGAAGACTTGAACATTTTGAACCTTCGTTTTAGTTTCTTGAGGAAGCTTGAACCTTTTGAACCCTTATTTTGGCTTCTTGAGGAAGCTTGAACCCTCTGAACCTTCGTTTTAGCTTCTTGAGGAAGCCTGAACATTTTCCACCTTCGTTTAGCTTCTTGAGGGAGCTTGAACCTTTTGAACCTTTGTTTTAGCTTCTTGAGGAAGTTGAACCTTCTGAACCTTCGTTTCAGCTTCTTGAGGGAGCTTGAACCTTTTGAGCCTTCGTTTCGATTTCTTGAGGGACTTGAACATTTTGAACCTTCGTTTTAGCTTCTTGAGGAAGCTTGAACCTTTTGAACCCTTATTTTGGCTTCTCGAGGAAGTTTGAACCCTCTGAACGTTCGTTTTAGCTTCTTGAAGAAGCTTGAACATTTTCAACCTTCGTTCTAGCTTCTTGAGGAAGCTTGAACCTTTTGAACTTTCGTTTTAGCTTCTTGAGGGAGCTTAAACCATTTGAACCTTCGTTTTAGCTTCTCGAGGAAGCTTGAACATTTTCAACCTTCGTTTTAGCTTCTTCAGGGAGCTTGAACCTTTTGAACCTTCATTTTTGCTTCTTGAGGAAGCTTGAATCTTTTGAACCCTTGTTTAAGCTTCTTGAGGAAGTGGCACCTTCTGAACCTTCGTTTTAGCTTCTTCAGGGAGCTTGGACCTTTTGAACTTTCGTTTTAGCTTCTGGAGGGAGTTTGAACCTTTTGAACCTTCGTTTCAGCTTCTTGAGGGAGCTTGAACCTTGTGAAGCTTCGTTTTAGCTTCTTGAGGGAGCTTGAACCTTTTGAACCTTCGTTTTAGCTTCTGGAGGGAGTTTGAACCTTTTGAACTTTCGTTTCAACTTCTTGAAGACTTGAACATTTTGAACCTTCGTTTTAGTTTCTTGAGGAAGCTTGAACCTTTTGAACCCTTATTTTGGCTTCTTGAGGAAGCTTGAACCCTCTGAACCTTCATTTTAGCTTCTTGAGGAAGCCTGAACATTTTCCACCTTCGTTTAGCTTCTTGAGGGAGCTTGAACCTTTTGAACCTTTGTTTTAGCTTCTTGAGGGAGCTTGAACCTTTTGAACCCCTGTTTCAGCTTCTTGAGGAAGTTGAACCTTCTGAACCTTCGTTTCAGCTTCTTGAGGGAGCTTGAACCTTTTGAGCCATCGTTTCGATTTCTTGAGGGACTTGAACATTTTGAACCTTCGTTTTAGCTTCTTGAGGAAGCTTGAACCTTTTGAACAATTATTTTGGCTTCTCGAGGAAGCTTGAACTCTCTGAACGTTCGTTTTAGCTTCTTGTGGAAGCTTGAACATTTTCAACCTTCGTTCTAGCTTCTTGAGGGAGCTTGAACATTTTGAACCTTCGTTTTAGCTTCTGGAGAGAGTTTGAACCTTTTGAACTTTCGTTTCAACTTCTTGAAGACTTGAACATTTTGAACCTTCGTTTTAGTTTCTTGAGGGAGCTTGAACCTTTTGAAACCTTGTTTCGTCTTCTTGAGGATGTTGAACCTTTTGAACCTTCGTTTTAGCTTCTTGAGGAAGTTTGAACATTTTCAACCTTCGTTTTAGCTTCTTGAGGGAGCTTGAATATTTTGAACCTTCGTTTCAGCTTCTTGAGGAAGCCTGATCCTTTTGAACCCTTATTTTAGCTGCTTGAGAAGTTCAACCTTCATTTTAGCTTCTTGAGGGAGCGTGAACCTTTTGAACCTTCGTTTTAGCTTTTTGAGGGTGCTTGAACCTTTTGAACCATCGTTTTAGCTTCTTGAGGGAGCTTGAACCTTTTGAACCTTCGTTTTACCTTCTTGAGCAAGCTTGAACCTTTTGAACCCTTATTTTAGCTTCTTGAGAAGTTGAACTTTCATTTTAGCTTCTTGAGGGAGGGTGAACCTTTTGAACCTTCGTTTTAGCTTCTTGAGGGTGCTTGAACCTTTTGAACCATCGTTTTAGCTTCTTGAGGGAGCTTGAACCTTGTGAACCTTTGTTTTAGCTTCTTGAGGGAGCTTGAACCTTTTGAACCTTCGTTTTAGCTTCTGGAGAGAGTTTGAACCTTTTGAACGTTCGTTTCAACTTCTTGAAGACTTGAACATTTTGAACCTTCGTTTTAGTTTATTGAGGGAGCTTGAACCTTTTGAAACCTTGTTTCGTCTTCTTGAGGATGTTGAACCTTCTGAACCTTCGTTTTAGCTTCTTGCGGAAGTTTGAACATTTTCAACCTTCGTTTTAGCTTCTTGAGGGAGCTTGAATATTTTGAACCTTCGTTTTAGCTTCTTGAGGAAGCCTGATCCTTTTGAACCCTTATTTTAGCTTCTTGAGAAGTTCAACCTTCATTTTAGCTTCTTGAGGGAGCGTGAACCTTTTGAACCTTCGTTTTAGCTTTTTGAGGGTGCTTGAACCTTTTGAACCATCGTTTTAGCTTCTTGAGGGAGCTTGAACCTTGTGAAGCTTCGTTTTAGCTTCTTGAGGGAGCTTGAACCTTTTGAACCTTCGTTTTAGGTTCTGGAGGGAGTTTGAACCTTTTGAACTTTCGTTTCAACTTCTTGAAGACTTGAACATTTTGAACCTTCGTTTTAGTTTCTTGAGGAAGCTTGAACCTTTTGAACCCTTATTTTGGCTTCTTGAGGAAGCTTGAACCCTCTGAACCTTCGTTTTAGCTTCTTGAGGAAGCCTGAACATTTTCCACCTTCGTTTAGCTTCTTGAGGGAGCTTGAACCTTTTGAACCTTTGTTTTAGCTTCTTGAGGAAGTTGAACCTTCTGAACCTTCGTTTCAGCTTCTTGAGGGAGCTTGAACCTTTTGAGCCTTCGTTTCGATTTCTTGAGGGACTTGAACATTTTGAACCTTCGTTTTAGCTTCTTGAGGAAGCTTGAACCTTTTGAACCCTTATTTTGGCTTCTCGAGGAAGTTTGAACCCTCTGAACGTTCGTTTTAGCTTCTTGAAGAAGCTTGAACATTTTCAACCTTCGTTCTAGCTTCTTGAGGAAGCTTGAACCTTTTGAACTTTCGTTTTAGCTTCTTGAGGGAGCTTAAACCATTTGAACCTTCGTTTTAGCTTCTCGAGGAAGCTTGAACATTTTCAACCTTCGTTTTAGCTTCTTCAGGGAGCTTGAACCTTTTGAACCTTCATTTTTGCTTCTTGAGGAAGCTTGAATCTTTTGAACCCTTGTTTAAGCTTCTTGAGGAAGTGGCACCTTCTGAACCTTCGTTTTAGCTTCTTCAGGGAGCTTGGACCTTTTGAACTTTCGTTTTAGCTTCTGGAGGGAGTTTGAACCTTTTGAACCTTCGTTTCAGCTTCTTGAGGGAGCTTGAACCTTGTGAAGCTTCGTTTTAGCTTCTTGAGGGAGCTTGAACCTTTTGAACCTTCGTTTTAGCTTCTGGAGGGAGTTTGAACCTTTTGAACTTTCGTTTCAACTTCTTGAAGACTTGAACATTTTGAACCTTCGTTTTAGTTTCTTGAGGAAGCTTGAACCTTTTGAACCCTTATTTTGGCTTCTTGAGGAAGCTTGAACCCTCTGAACCTTCATTTTAGCTTCTTGAGGAAGCCTGAACATTTTCCACCTTCGTTTAGCTTCTTGAGGGAGCTTGAACCTTTTGAACCTTTGTTTTAGCTTCTTGAGGGAGCTTGAACCTTTTGAACCCCTGTTTCAGCTTCTTGAGGAAGTTGAACCTTCTGAACCTTCGTTTCAGCTTCTTGAGGGAGCTTGAACCTTTTGAGCCATCGTTTCGATTTCTTGAGGGACTTGAACATTTTGAACCTTCGTTTTAGCTTCTTGAGGAAGCTTGAACCTTTTGAACAATTATTTTGGCTTCTCGAGGAAGCTTGAACTCTCTGAACGTTCGTTTTAGCTTCTTGTGGAAGCTTGAACATTTTCAACCTTCGTTCTAGCTTCTTGAGGGAGCTTGAACATTTTGAACCTTCGTTTTAGCTTCTGGAGAGAGTTTGAACCTTTTGAACTTTCGTTTCAACTTCTTGAAGACTTGAACATTTTGAACCTTCGTTTTAGTTTCTTGAGGGAGCTTGAACCTTTTGAAACCTTGTTTCGTCTTCTTGAGGATGTTGAACCTTTTGAACCTTCGTTTTAGCTTCTTGAGGAAGTTTGAACATTTTCAACCTTCGTTTTAGCTTCTTGAGGGAGCTTGAATATTTTGAACCTTCGTTTCAGCTTCTTGAGGAAGCCTGATCCTTTTGAACCCTTATTTTAGCTGCTTGAGAAGTTCAACCTTCATTTTAGCTTCTTGAGGGAGCGTGAACCTTTTGAACCTTCGTTTTAGCTTTTTGAGGGTGCTTGAACCTTTTGAACCATCGTTTTAGCTTCTTGAGGGAGCTTGAACCTTGTGAAGCTTCGTTTTAGCTTCTTGAGGGAGCTTGAACCTTTTGAACCTTCGTTTTAGGTTCTGGAGGGAGTTTGAACCTTTTGAACTTTCGTTTCAACTTCTTGAAGACTTGAACATTTTGAACCTTCGTTTTAGTTTCTTGAGGAAGCTTGAACCTTTTGAACCCTTATTTTGGCTTCTTGAGGAAGCTTGAACCCTCTGAACCTTCGTTTTAGCTTCTTGAGGAAGCCTGAACATTTTCCACCTTCGTTTAGCTTCTTGAGGGAGCTTGAACCTTTTGAACCTTTGTTTTAGCTTCTTGAGGAAGTTGAACCTTCTGAACCTTCGTTTCAGCTTCTTGAGGGAGCTTGAACCTTTTGAGCCTTCGTTTCGATTTCTTGAGGGACTTGAACATTTTGAACCTTCGTTTTAGCTTCTTGAGGAAGCTTGAACCTTTTGAACCCTTATTTTGGCTTCTCGAGGAAGTTTGAACCCTCTGAACGTTCGTTTTAGCTTCTTGAAGAAGCTTGAACATTTTCAACCTTCGTTCTAGCTTCTTGAGGAAGCTTGAACCTTTTGAACTTTCGTTTTAGCTTCTTGAGGGAGCTTAAACCATTTGAACCTTCGTTTTAGCTTCTCGAGGAAGCTTGAACATTTTCAACCTTCGTTTTAGCTTCTTCAGGGAGCTTGAACCTTTTGAACCTTCATTTTTGCTTCTTGAGGAAGCTTGAATCTTTTGAACCCTTGTTTAAGCTTCTTGAGGAAGTGGCACCTTCTGAACCTTCGTTTTAGCTTCTTCAGGGAGCTTGGACCTTTTGAACTTTCGTTTTAGCTTCTGGAGGGAGTTTGAACCTTTTGAACCTTCGTTTCAGCTTCTTGAGGGAGCTTGAACCTTTTGAACCTTTGTTTTAGCTTCTTGAGGGAGCTTGAACCTTTTGAACCCCTGTTTCAGCTTCTTGAGGAAGTTGAACCTTCTGAACCTTCGTTTCAGCTTCTTGAGGGAGCTTGAACCTTTTGAGCCTTCGTTTCGATTTCTTGAGGGACTTGAACATTTTGAACCTTCGTTTTAGCTTCTTGAGGAAGCTTGAACCTTTTGAACAATTATTTTGGCTTCTCGAGGAAGCTTGAACTCTCTGAACGTTCGTTTTAGCTTCTTGTGGAAGCTTGAACATTTTCAACCTTCGTTCTAGCTTCTTGAGGGAGCTTGAACATTTTGAACCTTCGTTTTAGCTTCTGGAGAGAGTTTGAACCTTTTGAACTTCCGTTTCAACTTCTTGAAGACTTGAACATTTTGAACCTTCGTTTTAGTTTCTTGAGGGAGCTTGAACCTTTTGAAACCTTGTTTCGTCTTCTTGAGGATGTTGAACCTTTTGAACCTTCGTTTTAGCTTCTTGAGGAAGTTTGAACATTTTCAACCTTCGTTTTAGCTTCTTGAGGGAGCTTGAATATTTTGAACCTTCGTTTCAGCTTCTTGAGGAAGCCTGATCCTTTTGAACCCTTATTTTAGCTTCTTGAGAAGTTCAACCTTCATTTTAGCTTCTTGAGGGAGCGTGAACCTTTTGAACCTTCGTTTTAGCTTTTTGAGGGTGCTTGAACCTTTTGAACCATCGTTTTAGCTTCTTGAGGGAGCTTGAACCTTGTGAAGCTTCGTTTTAGCTTCTTGAGGGAGCTTGAACCTTTTGAACCTTCGTTTTAGGTTCTGGAGGGAGTTTGAACCTTTTGAACTTTCGTTTCAACTTCTTGAAGACTTGAACATTTTGAACCTTCGTTTTAGTTTCTTGAGGAAGCTTGAACCTTTTGAACCCTTATTTTGGCTTCTTGAGGAAGCTTGAACCCTCTGAACCTTCGTTTTAGCTTCTTGAGGAAGCCTGAACATTTTCCACCTTCGTTTAGCTTCTTGAGGGAGCTTGAACCTTTTGAACCTTTGTTTTAGCTTCTTGAGGGAGCTTGAACCTTTTGAACCCCTGTTTCAGCTTCTTGAGGAAGTTGAACCTTCTGAACCTTCGTTTCAGCTTCTTGAGGGAGCTTGAACCTTTTGAGCCTTCGTTTCGATTTCTTGAGGGACTTGAACATTTTGAACCTTCGTTTTAGCTTCTTGAGGAAGCTTGAACCTTTTGAACCCTTATTTTGGCTTCTCGAGGAAGCTTGAACCCTCTGAACGTTCATTTTATCTTCTTGAGGAAGCTTGAACATTTTCAACCTTCGTTCTAGCTTCTTGAGGGAGCTTGAACCTTTTGAACCTTCGTTTTAGCTTCTTGAGGGAGCTTAAACCATTTGAACCTTCGTTTTAGCTTCTCGAGGAAGCTTGAAAATTTTCAACCTTCGTTTTAGCTTCTTCAGGGAGCTTGAACCTTTTGAACCTTCATTTTTGCTTCTTGAGGAAGCTTGAATCTTTTGAACCCTTGTTTAAGCTTCTTGAGGAAGTGGCACCTTCTGAACCTTCGTTTTAGCTTCTTCAGGGAGCTTGGACCTTTTGAACTTTCGTTTTAGCTTCTGGAGGGAGTTTGAACCTTTTGAACCTTCGTTTCAGCTTCTTGAGGGAGCTTGAACCTTTTGAACCTTCGTGTTAGCTTCTTGAGGGAGCTTGAACCTTTTGAAACCTTGTTTCATCTTCTTGAGGATGTTGCACCTTCTGAACCTTCGTTTTAGGTTCTTGAGGAGGTTTGAACATTTTCAACCTTCGTTTTAGCTTCTTGAGGGAGCTTGAACCTTTTAAACCTTCGTTTTAGCTTCTTGAGGGAGCTTGAACCTTTTGAACCTTCGTTTTACCTTCTTGAGCAAGCTTGAACCTTTTGAACCCTTATTTTAGCTTCTTGAGAAGTTGAACTTTCATTTTAGCTTCTTGAGGGAGGGTGAACCTTTTGAACCTTCGTTTTAGCTTCTTGAGGGTGCTTGAACCTTTTGAACCATCGTTTTAGCTTCTTGAGGGAGCTTGAACCTTGTGAACCTTTGTTTTAGCTTCTTGAGGGAGCTTGAACCTTTTGAACCTTCGTTTTAGCTTCTGGAGAGAGTTTGAACCTTTTGAACGTTCGTTTCAACTTCTTGAAGACTTGAACATTTTGAACCTTCGTTTTAGTTTATTGAGGGAGCTTGAACCTTTTGAAACCTTGTTTCGTCTTCTTGAGGATGTTGAACCTTCTGAACCTTCGTTTTAGCTTCTTGCGGAAGTTTGAACATTTTCAACCTTCGTTTTAGCTTCTTGAGGGAGCTTGAATATTTTGAACCTTCGTTTTAGCTTCTTGAGGAAGCCTGATCCTTTTGAACCCTTATTTTAGCTTCTTGAGAAGTTCAACCTTCATTTTAGCTTCTTGAGGGAGCGTGAACCTTTTGAACCTTCGTTTTAGCTTTTTGAGGGTGCTTGAACCTTTTGAACCATCGTTTTAGCTTCTTGAGGGAGCTTGAACCTTGTGAAGCTTCGTTTTAGCTTCTTGAGGGAGCTTGAACCTTTTGAACCTTCGTTTTAGGTTCTGGAGGGAGTTTGAACCTTTTGAACTTTCGTTTCAACTTCTTGAAGACTTGAACATTTTGAACCTTCGTTTTAGTTTCTTGAGGAAGCTTGAACCTTTTGAACCCTTATTTTGGCTTCTTGAGGAAGCTTGAACCCTCTGAACCTTCGTTTTAGCTTCTTGAGGAAGCCTGAACATTTTCCACCTTCGTTTAGCTTCTTGAGGGAGCTTGAACCTTTTGAACCTTTGTTTTAGCTTCTTGAGGAAGTTGAACCTTCTGAACCTTCGTTTCAGCTTCTTGAGGGAGCTTGAACCTTTTGAGCCTTCGTTTCGATTTCTTGAGGGACTTGAACATTTTGAACCTTCGTTTTAGCTTCTTGAGGAAGCTTGAACCTTTTGAACCCTTATTTTGGCTTCTCGAGGAAGTTTGAACCCTCTGAACGTTCGTTTTAGCTTCTTGAAGAAGCTTGAACATTTTCAACCTTCGTTCTAGCTTCTTGAGGAAGCTTGAACCTTTTGAACTTTCGTTTTAGCTTCTTGAGGGAGCTTAAACCATTTGAACCTTCGTTTTAGCTTCTCGAGGAAGCTTGAACATTTTCAACCTTCGTTTTAGCTTCTTCAGGGAGCTTGAACCTTTTGAACCTTCATTTTTGCTTCTTGAGGAAGCTTGAATCTTTTGAACCCTTGTTTAAGCTTCTTGAGGAAGTGGCACCTTCTGAACCTTCGTTTTAGCTTCTTCAGGGAGCTTGGACCTTTTGAACTTTCGTTTTAGCTTCTGGAGGGAGTTTGAACCTTTTGAACCTTCGTTTCAGCTTCTTGAGGGAGCTTGAACCTTGTGAAGCTTCGTTTTAGCTTCTTGAGGGAGCTTGAACCTTTTGAACCTTCGTTTTAGCTTCTGGAGGGAGTTTGAACCTTTTGAACTTTCGTTTCAACTTCTTGAAGACTTGAACATTTTGAACCTTCGTTTTAGTTTCTTGAGGAAGCTTGAACCTTTTGAACCCTTATTTTGGCTTCTTGAGGAAGCTTGAACCCTCTGAACCTTCATTTTAGCTTCTTGAGGAAGCCTGAACATTTTCCACCTTCGTTTAGCTTCTTGAGGGAGCTTGAACCTTTTGAACCTTTGTTTTAGCTTCTTGAGGGAGCTTGAACCTTTTGAACCCCTGTTTCAGCTTCTTGAGGAAGTTGAACCTTCTGAACCTTCGTTTCAGCTTCTTGAGGGAGCTTGAACCTTTTGAGCCATCGTTTCGATTTCTTGAGGGACTTGAACATTTTGAACCTTCGTTTTAGCTTCTTGAGGAAGCTTGAACCTTTTGAACAATTATTTTGGCTTCTCGAGGAAGCTTGAACTCTCTGAACGTTCGTTTTAGCTTCTTGTGGAAGCTTGAACATTTTCAACCTTCGTTCTAGCTTCTTGAGGGAGCTTGAACATTTTGAACCTTCGTTTTAGCTTCTGGAGAGAGTTTGAACCTTTTGAACTTTCGTTTCAACTTCTTGAAGACTTGAACATTTTGAACCTTCGTTTTAGTTTCTTGAGGGAGCTTGAACCTTTTGAAACCTTGTTTCGTCTTCTTGAGGATGTTGAACCTTTTGAACCTTCGTTTTAGCTTCTTGAGGAAGTTTGAACATTTTCAACCTTCGTTTTAGCTTCTTGAGGGAGCTTGAATATTTTGAACCTTCGTTTCAGCTTCTTGAGGAAGCCTGATCCTTTTGAACCCTTATTTTAGCTGCTTGAGAAGTTCAACCTTCATTTTAGCTTCTTGAGGGAGCGTGAACCTTTTGAACCTTCGTTTTAGCTTTTTGGGGGTGCTTGAACCTTTTGAACCATCGTTTTAGCTTCTTGAGGGAGCTTGAACCTTGTGAAGCTTCGTTTTAGCTTCTTGAGGGAGCTTGAACCTTTTGAACCTTCGTTTTAGGTTCTGGAGGGAGTTTGAACCTTTTGAACTTTCGTTTCAACTTCTTGAAGACTTGAACATTTTGAACCTTCGTTTTAGTTTCTTGAGGAAGCTTGAACCTTTTGAACCCTTATTTTGGCTTCTTGAGGAAGCTTGAACCCTCTGAACCTTCGTTTTAGCTTCTTGAGGAAGCCTGAACATTTTCCACCTTCGTTTAGCTTCTTGAGGGAGCTTGAACCTTTTGAACCTTTGTTTTAGCTTCTTGAGGGAGCTTGAACCTTTTGAACCCCTGTTTCAGCTTCTTGAGGAAGTTGAACCTTCTGAACCTTCGTTTCAGCTTCTTGAGGGAGCTTGAACCTTTTGAGCCTTCGTTTCGATTTCTTGAGGGACTTGAACATTTTGAACCTTCGTTTTAGCTTCTTGAGGAAGCTTGAACCTTTTGAACCCTTATTTTGGCTTCTCGAGGAAGCTTGAACCCTCTGAACGTTCATTTTATCTTCTTGAGGAAGCTTGAACATTTTCAACCTTCGTTCTAGCTTCTTGAGGGAGCTTGAACCTTTTGAACCTTCGTTTTAGCTTCTTGAGGGAGCTTAAACCATTTGAACCTTCGTTTTAGCTTCTCGAGGAAGCTTGAAAATTTTCAACCTTCGTTTTAGCTTCTTCAGGGAGCTTGAACCTTTTGAACCTTCATTTTTGCTTCTTGAGGAAGCTTGAATCTTTTGAACCCTTGTTTAAGCTTCTTGAGGAAGTGGCACCTTCTGAACCTTCGTTTTAGCTTCTTCAGGGAGCTTGGACCTTTTGAACTTTCGTTTTAGCTGCTGGAGGGCGTTTGAACCTTTTGAACCTTCGTTTCAGCTTCTTGAGGGAGCTTGAACCTTTTGAACCTTCGTGTTAGCTTCTTGAGGGAGCTTGAACCTTTTGAAACCTTGTTTCGTCTTCTTGAGGATGTTGCACCTTCTGAACCTTCGTTTTAGGTTCTTGAGGAGGTTTGAACATTTTCAACCTTCGTTTTAGCTTCTTGAGGGAGCTGGAACCTTTTAAACCTTCGTTTTAGCTTCTTGAGGGAGCTTGAACCTTTTGAACCTTCGTTTTACCTTCTTGAGCAAGCTTGAACCTTTTGAACCCTTATTTTAGCTTCTTGAGAAGTTGAACTTTCATTTTAGCTTCTTGAGGGAGGGTGAACCTTTTGAACCTTCGTTTTAGCTTCTTGAGGGTGCTTGAACCTTTTGAACCATCGTTTTAGCTTCTTGAGGGAGCTTGAACCTTGTGAACCTTCGTTTTAGCTTCTTGAGGGAGCTTGAACCTTTTGAACCTTCGTTTTAGCTTCTGGAGAGAGTTTGAACCTTTTGAACGTTCGTTTCAACTTCTTGAAGACTTGAACATTTTGAACCTTCGTTTTAGTTTATTGAGGGAGCTTGAACCTTTTGAAACCTTGTTTCGTCTTCTTGAGGATGTTGAACCTTCTGAACCTTCGTTTTAGCTTCTTGCGGAAGTTTGAACATTTTCAACCTTCGTTTTAGCTTCTTGAGGGAGCTTGAATATTTTGAACCTTCGTTTTAGCTTCTTGAGGAAGCCTGATCCTTTTGAACCCTTATTTTAGCTTCTTGAGAAGTTCAACCTTCATTTTAGCTTCTTGAGGGAGCGTGAACCTTTTGAACCTTCGTTTTAGCTTTTTGAGGGTGCTTGAACCTTTTGAACCATCGTTTTAGCTTCTTGAGGGAGCTTGAACCTTGTGAAGCTTCGTTTTAGCTTCTTGAGGGAGCTTGAACCTTTTGAACCTTCGTTTTAGCTTCTGGAGGGAGTTTGAACCTTTTGAACTTTCGTTTCAACTTCTTGAAGACTTGAACATTTTGAACCTTCGTTTTAGTTTCTTGAGGAAGCTTGAACCTTTTGAACCCTTATTTTGGCTTCTTGAGGAAGCTTGAACCCTCTGAACCTTCGTTTTAGCTTCTTGAGGAAGCCTGAACATTTTCCACCTTCGTTTAGCTTCTTAAGGGAGCTTGAACCTTTTGAACCTTTGTTTTAGCTTCTTGAGGGAGCTTGAACCTTTTGAACCCCTGTTTCAGCTTCTTGAGGAAGTTGAACCTTCTGAACCTTCGTTTCAGCTTCTTGAGGGAGCTTGAACCTTTTGAGCCTTCGTTTCGATTTCTTGAGGGACTTGAACATTTTGAACCTTCGTTTTAGCTTCTTGAGGAAGCTTGAACCTTTTGAACCCTTATTTTGGCTTCTCGAGGAAGCTTGAACCCTCTGAACGTTCATTTTAGCTTCTTGAGGAAGCTTGAACATTTTCAACCTTCGTTCTAGCTTCTTGAGGGAGCTTGAACCTTTTGAACCTTCGTTTTAGCTTCTTGAGGGAGCTTAAACCATTTGAACCTTCGTTTTAGCTTCTCGAGGAAGCTTGAAAATTTTCAACCGTCGTTTTAGCTTCTTCAGGGAGCTTGAACCTTTTGAACCTTCATTTTTGCTTCTTGAGGAAGCTTGAATCTTTTGAACCCTTGTTTAAGCTTCTTGAGGAAGTGGCACCTTCTGAACCTTCGTTTTAGCTTCTTCAGGGAGCTTGGACCTTTTGAACTTTCGTTTTAGCTGCTGGAGGGAGTTTGAACCTTTTGAACCTTCGTTTCAGCTTCTTGAGGGAGCTTGAACCTTTTGAACCTTCGTGTTAGCTTCTTGAGGGAGCTTGAACCTTTTGAAACCTTGTTTCGTCTTCTTGAGGATGTTGCACCTTCTGAACCTTCGTTTTAGGTTCTTGAGGAGGTTTGAACATTTTCAACCTTCGTTTTAGCTTCTTGAGGGAGCTGGAACCTTTTAAACCTTCGTTTTAGCTTCTTGAGGGAGCTTGAACCTTTTGAACCTTCGTTTTACCTTCTTGAGCAAGCTTGAACCTTTTGAACCCTTATTTTAGCTTCTTGAGAAGTTGAACTTTCATTTTAGCTTCTTGAGGGAGGGTGAACCTTTTGAACCTTCGTTTTAGCTTCTTGAGGGTGCTTGAACCTTTTGAACCATCGTTTTAGCTTCTTGAGGGAGCTTGAACCTTGTGAACCTTCGTTTTAGCTTCTTGAGGGAGCTTGAACCTTTTGAACCTTCGTTTTAGCTTCTGGAGAGAGTTTGAACCTTTTGAACGTTCGTTTCAACTTCTTGAAGACTTGAACATTTTGAACCTTCGTTTTAGTTTATTGAGGGAGCTTGAACCTTTTGAAACCTTGTTTCGTCTTCTTGAGGATGTTGAACCTTCTGAACCTTCGTTTTAGCTTCTTGCGGAAGTTTGAACATTTTCAACCTTCGTTTTAGCTTCTTGAGGGAGCTTGAATATTTTGAACCTTCGTTTTAGCTTCTTGAGGAAGCCTGATCCTTTTGAACCCTTATTTTAGCTTCTTGAGAAGTTCAACCTTCATTTTAGCTTCTTGAGGGAGCGTGAACCTTTTGAACCTTCATTTTAGCTTTTTGAGGGTGCTTGAACCTTTTGAACCATCGTTTTAGCTTCTTGAGGGAGCTTGAACCTTGTGAAGCTTCGTTTTAGCTTCTTGAGGGAGCTTGAACCTTTTGAACCTTCGTTTTAGCTTCTGGAGGGAGTTTGAACCTTTTGAACTTTCGTTTCAACTTCTTGAAGACTTGAACATTTTGAACCTTCGTTTTAGTTTCTTGAGGAAGCTTGAACCTTTTGAACCCTTATTTTGGCTTCTTGAGGAAGCTTGAACCCTCTGAACCTTCGTTTTAGCTTCTTGAGGAAGCCTGAACATTTTCCACCTTCGTTTAGCTTCTTGAGGGAGCTTGAACCTTTTGAACCTTTGTTTTAGCTTCTTGAGGGAGCTTGAACCTTTTGAACCCCTGTTTCAGCTTCTTGAGGAAGTTGAACCTTCTGAACCTTCGTTTCAGCTTCTTGAGGGAGCTTGAACCTTTTGAGCCTTCGTTTCGATTTCTTGAGGGACTTGAACATTTTGAACCTTCGTTTTAGCTTCTTGAGGAAGCTTGAACCTTTTGAACCCTTATTTTGGCTTCTCGAGGAAGTTTGAACCCTCTGAACGTTCGTTTTAGCTTCTCGAAGAAGCTTGAACATTTTCAACCTTCGTTCTAGCTTCTTGAGGAAGCTTGAACCTTTTGAACTTTCGTTTTAGCTTCTTGAGGGAGCTTAAACCATTTGAACCTTCGTTTTAGCTTCTCGAGGAAGCTTGAACATTTTCAACCTTCGTTTTAGCTTCTTCAGGGAGCTTGAACCTTTTGAACCTTCATTTTTGCTTCTTGAGGAAGCTTGAATCTTTTGAACCCTTGTTTAAGCTTCTTGAGGAAGTGGCACCTTCTGAACCTTCGTTTTAGCTTCTTCAGGGAGCTTGGACCTTTTGAACTTTCGTTTTAGCTTCTGGAGGGAGTTTGAACCTTTTGAACCTTCGTTTCAGCTTCTTGAGGGAGCTTGAACCTTGTGAAGCTTCGTTTTAGCTTCTTGAGGGAGCTTGAACCTTTTGAACCTTCGTTTTAGCTTCTGGAGGGAGTTTGAACCTTTTGAACTTTCGTTTCAACTTCTTGAAGACTTGAACATTTTGAACCTTCGTTTTAGTTTCTTGAGGAAGCTTGAACCTTTTGAACCCTTATTTTGGCTTCTTGAGGAAGCTTGAACCCTCTGAACCTTCATTTTAGCTTCTTGAGGAAGCCTGAACATTTTCCACCTTCGTTTAGCTTCTTGAGGGAGCTTGAACCTTTTGAACCTTTGTTTTAGCTTCTTGAGGGAGCTTGAACCTTTTGAACCCCTGTTTCAGCTTCTTGAGGAAGTTGAACCTTCTGAACCTTCGTTTCAGCTTCTTGAGGGAGCTTGAACCTTTTGAGCCTTCGTTTCGATTTCTTGAGGGACTTGAACATTTTGAACCTTCGTTTTAGCTTCTTGAGGAAGCTTGAACCTTTTGAACCCTTATTTTGGCTTCTCGAGGAAGCTTGAACTCTCTGAACGTTCGTTTTAGCTTCTTGTGGAAGCTTGAACATTTTCAACCTTCGTTCTAGCTTCTTGAGGGAGCTTGAACATTTTGAACCTTCGTTTTAGCTTCTGGAGAGAGTTTGAACCTTTTGAACTTTCGTTTCAACTTCTTGAAGACTTGAACATTTTGAACCTTCGTTTTAGTTTCTTGAGGGAGCTTGAACCTTTTGAAACCTTGTTTCGTCTTCTTGAGGATGTTGAACCTTTTGAACCTTCGTTTTAGCTTCTTGAGGAAGTTTGAACATTTTCAACCTTCGTTTTAGCTTCTTGAGGGAGCTTGAATATTTTGAACCTTCGTTTCAGCTTCTTGAGGAAGCCTGATCCTTTTGAACCCTTATTTTAGCTTCTTGAGAAGTTCAACCTTCATTTTAGCTTCTTGAGGGAGCGTGAACCTTTTGAACCTTCGTTTTAGCTTTTTGAGGGTGCTTGAACCTTTTGAACCATCGTTTTAGCTTCTTGAGGGAGCTTGAACCTTGTGAAGCTTCGTTTTAGCTTCTTGAGGGAGCTTGAACCTTTTGAACCTTCGTTTTAGGTTCTGGAGGGAGTTTGAACCTTTTGAACTTTCGTTTCAACTTCTTGAAGACTTGAACATTTTGAACCTTCGTTTTAGTTTCTTGAGGAAGCATGAACCTTTTGAACCCTTATTTTGGCTTCTTGAGGAAGCTTGAACCCTCTGAACCTTCGTTTTAGCTTCTTGAGGAAGCCTGAACATTTTCCACCTTCGTTTAGCTTATTGAGGGAGCTTGAACCTTTTGAACCTTTGTTTTAGCTTCTTGAGGGAGCTTGAACCTTTTGAACCCCTGTTTCAGCTTCTTGAGGAAGTTGAACCTTCTGAACCTTCGTTTCAGCTTCTTGAGGGAGCTTGAACCTTTTGAGCCTTCGTTTCGATTTCTTGAGGGACTTGAACATTTTGAACCTTCGTTTTAGCTTCTTGAGGAAGCTTGAACCTTTTGAACCCTTATTTTGGCTTCTCGAGGAAGCTTGAACCCTCTGAACGTTCATTTTAGCTTCTTGAGTAAGCTTGAACATTTTCAACCTTCGTTCTAGCTTCTTGAGGGAGCTTGAACCTTTTGAACCTTCGTTTTAGCTTCTTGAGGGAGCTTAAACCATTTGAACCTTCGTTTTAGCTTCTCGAGGAAGCTTGAACATTTTCAACCTTCGTTTTAGCTTCTTCAGGGAGCTTGAACCTTTTGAACCTTCATTTTTGCTTCTTGAGGAAACTTGAATCTTTTGAACCCTTGTTTAAGCTTCTTGAGGAAGTGGCACCTTCTGAACCTTCGTTTTAGCTTCTTCAGGGAGCTTGGACCTTTTGAACTTTCGTTTTAGCTTCTGGAGGGAGTTTGAACCTTTTGAACCTTCGTTTCAGCTTCTTGAGGGAGCTTGAACCTTTTGAACCTTCGTGTTAGCTTCTTGAGGGAGCTTGAACCTTTTGAAACCTTGTTTCGTCTTCTTGAGGATGTTGCACCTTCTGAACCTTCGTTTTAGGTTCTTGAGGAGGTTTGAACATTTTCAACCTTCGTTTTAGCTTCTTGAGGGAGCTTGAACCTTTTAAACCTTCGTTTTAGCTTCTTGAGGGAGCTTGAACCTTTTGAACCTTCGTTTTACCTTCTTGAGCAAGCTTGAACCTTTTGAACCCTTATTTTAGCTTCTTGAGAAGTTGAACTTTCATTTTAGCTTCTTGAGGGAGGGCGAACCTTTTGAACCTTCGTTTTAGCTTCTTGAGGGTGCTTGAACCTTTTGAACCATCGTTTTAGCTTCTTGAGGGAGCTTGAACCTTTTAAACCTTCGTTTTAGCTTCTTGAGGGAGCTTGAACCTTTTGAACCTTCGTTTTACCTTCTTGAGCAAGCTTGAACCTTTTGAACCCTTATTTTAGCTTCTTGAGAAGTTGAACTTTCATTTTAGCTTCTTGAGGGAGGGCGAACCTTTTGAACCTTCGTTTTAGCTTCTTGAGGGTGCTTGAACCTTTTGAACCATCGTTTTAGCTTCTTGAGGGAGCTTGAACCTTGTGAACCTTCGTTTTAGCTTCTTGAGGGAGCTTGAACCTTTTGAACCTTCGTTTTAGCTTCTGGAGAGAGTTTGAACCTTTTGAACGTTCGTTTCAACTTCTTGAAGACTTGAACATTTTGAACCTTCGTTTTAGTTTATTGAGGGAGCTTGAACCTTTTGAAACCTTGTTTCGTCTTCTTGAGGATGTTGAACCTTCTGAACCTTCGTTTTAGCTTCTTGCGGAAGTTTGAACATTTTCAACCTTCGTTTTAGCTTCTTGAGGGAGCTTGAATATTTTGAACCTTCGTTTTAGCTTCTTGAGGAAGCCTGATCCTTTTGAACCCTTATTTTAGCTTCTTGAGAAGTTCAACCTTCATTTTAGCTTCTTGAGGGAGCGTGAACCTTTTGAACCTTCGTTTTAGCTTTTTGAGGGTGCTTGAACCTTTTGAACCATCGTTTTAGCTTCTTGAGGGAGCTTGAACCTTGTGAAGCTTCGTTTTAGCTTCTTGAGGGAGCTTGAACCTTTTGAACCTTCGTTTTAGCTTCTGGAGGGAGTTTGAACCTTTTGAACTTTCGTTTCAACTTCTTGAAGACTTGAACATTTTGAACCTTCGTTTTAGTTTCTTGAGGAAGCTTGAACCTTTTGAACCCTTATTTTGGCTTCTTGAGGAAGCTTGAACCCTCTGAACCTTCGTTTTAGCTTCTTGAGGAAGCCTGAACATTTTCCACCTTCGTTTAGCTTCTTGAGGGAGCTTGAACCTTTTGAACCTTTGTTTTAGCTTCTTGAGGGAGCTTGAACCTTTTGAACCCCTGTTTCAGCTTCTTGAGGAAGTTGAACCTTCTGAACCTTCGTTTCAGCTTCTTGAGGGAGCTTGAACCTTTTGAGCCTTCGTTTCGATTTCTTGAGGGACTTGAACATTTTGAACCTTCGTTTTAGCTTCTTGAGGAAGCTTGAACCTTTTGAACCCTTATTTTGGCTTCTCGAGGAAGCTTGAACCCTCTGAACGTTCATTTTATCTTCTTGAGGAAGCTTGAACATTTTCAACCTTCGTTCTAGCTTCTTGAGGGAGCTTGAACCTTTTGAACCTTCGTTTTAGCTTCTTGAGGGAGCTTAAACCATTTGAACCTTCGTTTTAGCTTCTCGAGGAAGCTTGAAAATTTTCAACCTTCGTTTTAGCTTCTTCAGGGAGCTTGAACCTTTTGAACCTTCATTTTTGCTTCTTGAGGAAGCTTGAATCTTTTGAACCCTTGTTTAAGCTTCTTGAGGAAGTGGCACCTTCTGAACCTTCGTTTTAGCTTCTTCAGGGAGCTTGGACCTTTTGAACTTTCGTTTTAGCTTCTGGAGGGAGTTTGAACCTTTTGAACCTTCGTTTCAGCTTCTTGAGGGAGCTTGAACCTTTTGAACCTTCGTGTTAGCTTCTTGAGGGAGCTTGAACCTTTTGAAACCTTGTTTCGTCTTCTTGAGGATGTTGCACCTTCTGAACCTTCGTTTTAGGTTCTTGAGGAGGTTTGAACATTTTCAGCCTTCGTTTTAGCTTCTTGAGGGAGCTTGAACCTTTTGAACCTTCGTTTTAGCATCTTGAGGGAGCTTGAACCTTTTGAACCTTCGTTTTACCTTCTTGAGCAAGCTTGAACCTTTTGAACCCTTATTTTAGCTTCTTGAGAAGTTGAACTTTCATTTTAGCTTCTTGAGGGAGCGTGAACCTTTTGAACCTTCGTTTTAGCTTCTTGAGGGTGCTTGCACCTTTTGAACCATCGTTTTAGCTTCTTGAGGGAGCTTGAACCTTGTGAACCTTCGTTTTAGCTTCTTGAGGGAGCTTGAACCTTTTGAACCTTCGTTTTAGATTCTGGAGAGAGTTTGAACCTTTTGAACTTTCGTTTCAACTTCTTGAAGACTTGAACATTTTGAACCTTCGTTTTAGTTTCTTGAGGGAGCTTGAACCTTTTGAAACCTTGTTTCGTCTTCTTGAAGATGTTGAACCTTCTGAACCTTCGTTTTAGCTTCTTGAGGAAGTTTGAACATTTTCAACCTTCGTTTTAGCTTCTTGCGGGAGCTTGAATATTTTGAACCTTCGTTTTAGCTTCTTGAGGAAGCCTGATCCTTTTGAACCCTTATTTTAGCTTCTTGAGAAGTTCAACCTTCATTTTAGCTTCTTGAGGGAGCGTGAACCTTTTGAACATTCGTTTTAGCTTTTTGAGGGTGCTTAAACCTTTTGAACCATCGTTTTAGCTTCTTGAGGGAGCTTGGACCTTGTGAAGCTTCGTTTTAGCTTCTTGAGGGAGCTTGAACCTTTTGAACCTTCGTTTTAGCTTCTGGACGGAGTTTGAACCTTTTGAACTTTCGTTTCAACTTCTTGAAGACTTGAACATTTTGAACCTTCGTTTTAGTTTCTTGAGGAAGCTTGAACCTTTTGAACCCTTATTTTGGCTTCTTGAGGAAGCTTGAACCCTCTGAACCTTCATTTTAGCTTCTTGAGGAAGCCTGAACATTTTCCACCTTCGTTTAGCTTCTTGAGGGAGCTTGAACCTTTTGAACCTTTGTTTTAGCTTCTTGAGGGAGCTTGAACCTTTTGAACCCCTGTTTCGGCTTCTTGAGGAAGTTGAACCTTCTGAACCTTCGTTTCAGCTTCTTGAGGGAGCTTGAACCTTTTGAGCCTTCGTTTCGATTTCTTGAGGGACTTGAACATTTTGAACCTTCGTTTTAGCTTCTTGAGGAAGCTTGAACCTTTTGAACCCTTATTTTGGCTTCTCGAGGAAGCTTGAACCCTCTGAACGTTCGTTTTAGCTTCTTGTGGAAGCTTGAACATTTTCAACCTTCGTTCTAGCTTCTTGAGGGAGCTTGAACCTTTTGAACCTTCGTTTTACCTTCTTGAGGGAGCTTAAACCATTTGAACCTTCGTTTTAGCTTCTCGAGGAAGCTTGAACATTTTCAACCTTCGTTTTAGCTTCTTCAGGGAGCTTGAACCTTTTGAACCTTCATTTTTGCTTCTTGAGGAAGCTTGAATCTTTTGAACCCTTGTTTAAGCTTCTTGAGGAAGTGGCACCTTCTGAACCTTCGATTTAGCTTCTTCAGGGAGCTTGGACCTTTTGAACTTTCATTTTAGCTTCTGGAGGGAGTTTGAACCTTTTGAACCTTCGTTTCAGCTTCTTGAGGGAGCTTGAACCTTTTGAACCTTCGTGTTAGCTTCTTGAGGGAGCTTGAACCTTTTGAAACCTTGTTTCGTCTTCTTGAGGATGTTGCACCTTCTGAACCTTCGTTTTAGGTTCTTGAGGAGGTTTGCACATTTTCAACCTTCGTTTTAGCTTCTTGAGGGAGCTTGAACCTTTTGAACCTTCGTTTTAGCTTCTTGAGGGAGCTTGAACCTTTTGAACCTTCGTTTTACCTTCTTGAGCAAGCTTGAACCTTTTGAACCCTTATTTTAGCTTCTTGAGAAGTTGAACTTTCATTTTAGCTTCTTAAGGGAGCGTGAACCTTTTGAACCTTCGTTTTAGCTTCTTGAGGGTGCTTGAACCTTTTGAACCATCGTTTTAGCTTCTTGAGGGAGCTTGAACCTTGTGAACCTTCGTTTTAGCTTCTTGAGGGAGCTTGAACCTTTTGAACCTTCGTTTTAGCTTCTGGAGAGAGTTTGAACCTTTTGAACTTTCGTTTCAACTTCTTGAAGACTTGAACATTTTGAACCTTCGTTTTAGTTTCTTGAGGGAGCTTGAACCTTTTGAAACCTTGTTTCGTCTTCTTGAGAATGTTGAACCTTCTGAACCTTCGTTTTAGCTTCTTGAGGAAGTTTGAACATTTTCAACCTTCGTTTTAGCTTCTTGAGGGAGCTTGAATATTTTGAACCTTCGTTTCAGCTTCTTGAGGAAGCCTGATCCTTTTGAACCCTTATTTTAGCTTCTTGAGAAGTTCAACCTTCATTTTAGCTTCTTGAGGGAGCGTGAACCTTTTGAACCTTCGTTTTAGCTTTTTGAGGGTGCTTGAACCTTTTGAACCATCGTTTTAGCTTCTTGAGGGAGCTTGAACCTTGTGAAGCTTCGTTTTAGCTTCTTGAGGGAGCTTGAACCTTTTGAACCTTCGTTTTAGCTTCTGGAGGGAGTTTGAACCTTTTGAACTTTCGTTTCAACTTCTTGAAGACTTGAACATTTTGAACCTTCGTTTTAGTTTCTTGAGGAAGCTTGAACCTTTTGAGCCCTTATTTTGGCTTCTTGAGGAAGCTTGAACCCTCTGAACCATCGTTTTAGCTTCTTGAGGAAGCCTGAACATTTTCCACCTTCGTTTAGCTTCTTGAGGGAGCTTGAACCTTTTGAACCTTTGTTTTAGCTTCTTGAGGGAGCTTGAACCTTTTGAACCCCTGTTTCAGCTTCTTGAGGAAGTTGAACCTTCTGAACCTTCGTTTCAGCTTCTTGAGGGAGCTTGAACCTTTTGAGCCTTCATTTTGATTTCTTGAGGGACTTGAACATTTTGAACCTTCGTTTTAGCTTCTTGAGGAAGCCTTTTGAACCCTTATTTTGGCTTCTCGAGGAAGCTTGAACCCTCTGAACGTTCATTTTAGCTTCTTGAGGAAGCTTGAACATTTTCAACCTTCGTTCTAGCTTTTTGAGGGAGCTTGAACCTTTTGAACCTTCGTTTTAGCTTCTTGAGGGAGCTTAAACCATTTGAACCTTCGTTTTAGCTTCTCGAGGAAGCTTGAACATTTTCAACCTTCGTTTTAGCTTCTTGAGGGAGCTTGAACCTTTTGAACCTTCGTTTTAGCTTCTTGAGCGAGCTTGAACCTTTTGAACCTTCGTTTTAGCTTCTTGAGGAAGCTTGAACCTTTTGAACGCTTATTTTAGCTTCTTGAGAAGTTGAACCTTCATTTTAGCTTCTTGAGGGAGCGTGAACCTTTTGAACCTTCGTTTTAACTTTTTGAGGGTGCTTGAACCTTTTGAACCATCGTTTTAGCTTCTTGAGGGAGCTTGAACCTTGTGAACCTTCGTTTTAGCTTCTTGAGGGAGCTTGAACCTTTTGAACTTTCGTTTTAGCTTCTGGAGGGAGTTTGAACCTTTTGAACTTTCGTTTCAACTTCTTGAAGACTTGAACATTTTGAACCTTCGTTTTAGTTTCTTGAGGAAGCTTGAACCTTTTGAACCCTTATTTTGGCTTCTTGAGGAAGCTTGAACCCTCTGAACCTTCGTTTTAGCTTCTTGAGGAAGCCTGAACATTTTCCACCTTCGTTTAGCTCCTTGAGGGAGCTTGAACCTTTTGAACCTCTGTTTTAGCTTCTTGAGGGAGCTTGAACCTTTTGAACCCCTGTTTCAGCTTCTTGAGGAAGTTGAACCTTCTGAACCTTCGTTTCAACTTCTTGAGGGAGCTTGAACCTTTTGAACCTTCGTTTCAACTTCTTGAGGGACTTGAACATTTTGAACCTTCGTTTTAGCTTCTTGAGGAAGCTTAAACATTTTGAACCCTTATTTTGGCTTCTCGAGGAAGCTTGAACCCTCTGAACCTTCGTTTTAGCTTCTTGAGGAAGTTTGAACATTTTCAACCTTCGTTTTAGCTTCTTGAGGGAGCTTGAACCTTTTGAACCTTCGTTTTAGCTTCTTGAGGGAGCTTGAACCTTTTGAACCTTACTTTTAGCTTCTTGAGGAAGCTTGAACATTTTCAACCTTCATTTTAGCTTCTTCAGGGAGTTTGAACCTTTTGAACCATCATTTTAGCTTCTTGAGGGAGCTTCAATCTTTTGAACCCTTGTTTCAGCTTCTTGAGGAAGTGGAACCTTCTGAACCTTCGTTTTAGCTTCTTGAGGGAGCTTGGACCTTTTGAACTTTCGTTTTAGCTTCTGGAGGGAGTTTGAACCTTTTGAACCTTCGTTTCAACTTCTTGAGGGAGCTTGAACCTTTTGAACCTTCGTGTTAGCTTCTTGAGGGAGCTTGAACCTTTTGAAACCTTCTTTCGTCTTCTTGAGGATGTTGAACCTTCTGAACCTTCGTTTTAGCTTCTTGAGGAAGTTTGAACATTTTCAACCTTCGTTTTAGCTTCTTGAGGGAGCTTGAACCTTTTGAACCTTCGTTTTAGCTTCTTGAGGGAGCTTGAACCTTTTGAACCTTCGTTTTAGCTTCTTGAGGAAGCTTGAACCTTTTGAACGCTTATTTTAGCTTCTTGAGAAGTTGAACCTTCATTTTAGCTTCTTGAGGGAGCGTGAACCTTTTGAACCTTCGTTTTAGCTTCTTCAGGGTGCTTGAACCTTTTGAACCATCGTTTTAGCTTCTTGAGGGAGGTTGAACCTTGTGAACCTTCGTTTTAGCTTCTTGAGGGAGCTTAAACCTTTTGAACTTTCGTTTTAGCTTCTGGAGGGAGTTTGAACCTTTTGAACTTTTGTTTCAACTTCTTGAAGACTTGAACATTTTGAACCTTCGTTTTAGTTTCTTGAGGAAGCTTGAACCTTTTGAACCCTTATTTTGGCTTCTTGAGGAAGCTTGAACCCTCTGAACCTTCGTTTTAGCTTCTTGAGGAAGCCTGAACATTTTCCGCCTTCGTTTAGCTTCTTGAGGGAGCTTGAAGCTTTTGAACCTTTGTTTTAGCTTCTTGAGGGAGGTTGAACCTTTTGAACCCCTGTTTCAGCTTCTTGAGGAAGCTGAACCTTCTGAACCTTCGTTTCAGCTTTTTGAGGGGCTTGAACCTTTTGAACCTTCGTTTCAACTTCTTGAGGCACTTGAACATTTTTAACCTTCGTTTTAGCTTCTTGAGGAAGCTTAAACCTTTTGAACCCTTATTTTGGCTTCTCGAGGAAGCTTGAACCCTTATTTTGGCTTCTCGAGGAAGCTTGAACCCTCTGAACCTTCGTTGTAGCTTCTTGAGGAAGCTTGAACATTTTCAACCTTCGTTTTAGCTTCTTGAGGGAGCTTGAACCTTTTGAACCTTCGTTTTAGCTTCTTGAGGGAGCTTGAACCTTTTGAACCTTCGTTTTAGCTTCTTGAGGAAGCTTGAACCTTTTCAACCCTTATTTTAGCTTTTTGAGGAAGTTGAACCCTCGGAACCTTCGTTTTAGCTTCTTGAGGAAGCTTGAACATTTTCAACCTTCGTTTTAGCTTCCTCAGGGAGCTTGAACCTTCATTTTAGCTTCTTGAGGGAGGTTGAACCTTTTGAAGCCTTGTTTTAGCTTCTTGAGGAAGTGGGACCTTCTGAACCTTCGTTTTAGCTTTTTCAGGGAGCTTGGACCTTTTGAACTTTCGTTTTAGCTTCTGGGGGGAGTTTGAACCTTTTGAACCTTCGTTTCAGCTTCTTGAGGGAGCTTGAACCTTTTGAACCTTCGTGTTAGCTTCTTGAGGGAGCTTGAACCTTTTGAAACCTTGTTTCGTCTTCTTGAGGATGTTGAACCTTCTGAACCTTCGTTTTAGCTTCTTGAGGGAGCTTGAACTTTTTGAACCCTTAATTCAGCTTCTTGAGGAAGTTGAACCTTCTGAACCTTCGTTTTAGCTTCTTGAGGGAGCTTGAACCTTTTGAACCTTCGTTTTAGCTTCTGGAGGGAATTTGAACCTTTTGAACCTTCGTTTCAACTTCTTGAGGGACTTGAACATCTTGAACCTTCGTTTTAGCTTCTTGAGGAAGCTTGAACCTTTTGAACCCTTATTTTGGCTTCTTGAGGAAGCTTCAACCCTCTGAACCTTTGTTTTAGCTTCTTGAGGGAGCTTGAACCTTTTGAACCTTCGTTTTAGCTTCTTAAGGAAGCTTGAACCTTTTGAACCGTTATTTTAGCTTCTTGAGCAAGTTTTTTTTGGGTAAATAAGAAATAAAATAAAACAGAAGAATTTACACGATTACAAGGGGCATACCCCAGGCCCTACCTACTAAACACAGCAAAACCTCGGCACAGACCATCGAAGCCCAGCAAAGCCAAACCACAACAAGAACTATACAAAGACAGGAAAACTACATCCGAAGCTCGAGGGAACAAAAAGAAATAACAAGCCAATCGGCTTGTATAGAGGCCATGTCCTGTAATGGATAGGGACTTTGTACAGGACAAGTAACCAGCAACCCACACAACATCGTCCCAGCTAAGAGAACACAGCAGCAAATAACCCTGCCTACACAACCCTTAGGAATAGGCTCCAAAAGCAAAACCATACAAAAAGAAAATAAAACCCCAAGAGAACCTCATATAACAAAGCAACATAAGCCGCACAAAAACCACCTACACAGCCCGTAGGGGTAAGCAAAATAATATAAAAGGACATTGTACACACAATAAAAAGACAGCGAATTTCCTCTTTGATGTAACACAGCAAGGCACTTGGAGCAGCCATCACCTCGTTACAAAAACACTTGTTCCAGGGCCATCGAAAACTGCACAGGACGCATCCAACAACCCTCCAAACCGTAATATATATGTTCCCAGTTGCCTCCTGAAGCTAAACATCAAACTGCCTCCTGAAACCTTTGAGAACTCTAGACAAGGCGCATTGAGCAGCCATCGCCGAGAGCCAACTCCAGTCCCCATAACGCAACCAGAAATGGCGTTGAAGGCAACCATCATTCCAGCACCCATGGCATAGCATAGAAAAGCTGCATCTACCAGAAGTACTGTGAACCTGGGCCCAAGACAGCCATATAGTGAATCTGAAGCTGTATATATGATCAAATAGTAGCAAAAAAAGAACAACAAGTATATAGGATCTCACAACACTCGGCCCACACCTAAAAATGACTATTCTCTCCATGTAATGTCTCACATCACTCGGCCCACACCTCACAAAAATAGCCACACTCCTGAAAGGCAGCAGCCGAGTAATAAAAGAGCCCCTGACCTGCAAAACAGAGAATATATAACATATATAAAGATACATTAGAAAGCCAATTTTAGGACAGCTCACTACTCTCAACCCACATTTAGAGCGTATCATGTACTGGCTCACATCACTCAACCCACAGTGAGACTTCCTTGGATCGAGCAACATCAAGATTGTAACTGTCAACAGTACCTGCAAAAGAGTAACCATTAGGAAAACACTCAATATATGCTACTATCACTCAACCCTCAATATAGGTGAACTCACATCCCTCATGCCTCTTCCATCAGCAGGCATTTTCATGATAGTTGTTGGCAAATTCCATTGTGACAAGCACCAGCTATCACCTGTAGACAACATCACATTACACATAGAAATGATCCTACCCCTCACCATTTGAATGATATTTTTGGTGACAATCTCAGCAGGAACACTGCTTTGACTAAAGACTCTATCATTTCGTTCCCTCCAGATATTATACACAGTGCACATGAAGGACAACTTAGTAATAGCTGCTTTCAGAGATCTACCTTTAGTAGAAGTCACAGCAAGCTCAACAGTATCAGGCCAGTTGAGGTTAGGCCAACTCACATTACATTTACCCTGGATAGCAACCCAAATCTGAGAAGAGTATGCACAACTGAAAAAAAGATGAGAATGGCTCTCCATGGGATCATTGCACAGAGGACAACTAGGATGAGTAACCAGACCAAAAACCTGAAGTCTATCCCTAGTGTTCAGCCTTTCATGAATCGCCAACCAAACAATGAAGCTAACCCTAGGGATATACGGATGTCCCCAAAGCAGATTGCTCCAAGAGACCTTAGGGCCCTTAACCCTCCAACAGTCCCAAGCAGACTGAATAGTGAAAAGGCCATCACCAGTAAGGCTCCACCAAGGACTATCATGAGAACTCACAATGGGTTTAAGGGTGGAGGGAGTAGACGCAATCCACTCCTGAATCTCCCAAGAATTAGGAAGAGGCCACTTCCAAACCCCACTAGAGATGATAGAGCTGACTTTAGAGTTACTGTTAAGACCCGAATCGTATGCAATTCTGGGCCCAAACCTATCCCACAATGAGCCTAGGGGATGCCAATTATCGAACCACAGAAACGCTAGCTCCCCATTACCAATTTTAAGCTTAATAAGGGGAAGAAGAAGATGCCTAAGCTTTAAGATCTTCCTCCAGACCCAAGAAGGGTCACTAGGGATTTTGACAAACCAGAAACTCCTACCTTTGAGTAAATAGGACTTGACCCATTGACACCACATAGACCCCTCCCTGTCAGAGAAAAGGAACCAAATATGTTTAGCAACAGCAGCCCTATTCCAAATACCCATATCTTTGAACCCCAAACCCCCCTCATTCTTGGGTTTGCATATAGAGCTCCACGCAATCTTAGCACAATGCTTCTTCAAATCTGATCCAGACCAAAGAAAGGCTCTAAGCAGGCCCTCAATATCTCTAATGACCTTTCTAGGAAGGATGAACAAAGATGACCAATACACTTGCATCGAAAAGAGAATAGTTTGAATGAGTTGAGCTCTACCCGCATAAGATAGAAGCTTATTTGTCCAGCTCCTAATTCTCTTAGTTATCCTATCAATCAGAGTTTGGCAGTCTACAGCCTTGAGCTTGGTAGTAATCAAAGGAACACCCAAATATTTAACCGGGAGAGACCCCTCAGTGAACTTAGCTATATGAAGGATCTCATCTCTAAGTTGCCTATTACACCCAGAGAAGAATATGTTACTCTTGCTAGGACTAGGAGTAAGGCCTGAAAGCCTTCTGAACTCATCCAGACCTTGCATAACAAGGTCCACAGTCACAGGGTCACCTCTGCTAAAGATCATCAAGTCATCAGCAAAACAAAGGTTCACAATTTTGGTCTTCTCACACCTCCAATGAAACTTAAAAAGAGGACTTTTGGCTTTTTCAGCAAGAATTCTGGCAAGAATTTCCATAGCCAGCACAAACAAATAAGGAGACATAGGGTCCCCCTGTCTGAGCCCTCTAGCACCTTTGAAATACCCATGCAAACTCCCATTAATACAGATAGAAAAGGAAGGACTTGACATGCAAGCCTTAATCCAATTTATCATCCACAGAGGGAAGTCCATAGCTTTGAGAATATCAAGGATAAACTCCCACCTAACATTGTCATAGGCTTTCATGATATCCACTTTCATAGCACACCTCGGAACCTTAGAGTCCCTATGGTAACCTCTCATAATCTCTTGGGACAGGAATATATTATCCGAGATCCTTCTCCCGTGAACAAAAGCAGATTGAACAAGATCAATCAAATCCGGTAACACCTGCTTAACTCTATTCGCAATGATCTTGGCAATACATTTGTAAATAGTGTTACAGCAGGAAATGGGTCTATAATCACCCACCTTCATAGGATTGGGAATATTGGGGATAAGGGCAATAATAGTGTTGTTGACCTCCGAGAGAAGCTTACCAGTCTCAAAGAAAGACCTGATAGCACAGGTCACCTCCTTACCCACAGTATCCCAAGAGCTCTTAAAAAAACCAGCTGAATAGCCATCAGGGCCAGGGGCCTTATTGGCCTTGAGGGACCAAAAGACCTCCTTAATTTCACCATCAGTAACAGGCATACTCAGCATAGCAGATTGGTCATCAGAGACCTTGGTATGCACCAGGGATCTGATTCTCTCAAAGCCATTATACTCATCCTCAAATGGGGAACCAAACAGATCAGTGTAGTACTGAACAAAAACATTATGGATGTCTTCACTAACAGTGGATCTGTTACCATCACCCATATCCACACTAAGAATCTTACCCCTATTGATATTACTCTTAACAGTCCTAAAGAAGAAGCTGCTGTTTCTATCCCCAAGCCCAAGCCATTGGATCCTACATTTCTGAAGAGCAAGACCTTCTTCCACTTGGTTGAGATCTAAGTACTTCCTATACTCCTCCCTCTCCTGACCATGGAGCACAGAATTCAAAGGAGCACAGATTTCTGGAGCACAGAACACGAAGCGAAATATCACTGAAGACTTTTTTATTCAAGAGTTTGAGTTTGACCTTAAGTTGCCTCAATTTTTGATACACCCTAAACATAGGGACACCTCTAATAAATTGGTTCCAGGTTGTGGCCACAGTAGGAATAAACTCAGGGTGTTTAGACCAACAATCAAAAAATTTGAAAGGCTTTTTGAAAGAAGTCTTATCAAGAGAGGTATTGACCACAGCAGGAGAATGGTCAGAGATCCCTGAAGGGTGGAAAAAGGCAGTAGACCCAAGGAATTTGTCCAACCAAGCCTCATTAATTAACACCCTATCAATTTTCGTGGCTATGTAGTCACCACCACTTCTTTTGTTAGCCCAAGTGAACTGGCATCCCCCATAAGAGAGGTCAGCCAGTTCAGACTCATTAATACATGTATTGAACATCTCATGATCAGAAGACCAGTTAGAAGACCCCCCCACTTTTTCCTGACAAAACCTAATAGCATTGAAATCACCCAGGAAAATACTAGGGGAATTGGATTTAGCCCTGGACAGCTAAACCAGATTCTCAAAAAGAGGAAGTCTCAAATTGTGTTTATTTTCAGCATAAACAAAGGTTGCAAAAAACACATCATTTGTAGCCAGCTCAGTTATTTTGCAAAATATATGTTGGTTAGACATTGAAATTAATTGAACATTGCAAGTACCATTATTCCAACACACCCACACCCTACCAGTAACAGTTGGTTGCGAATTTGACAAAAAGGACCAATCACCAAAATATTTAGAACAAATTTTATTTTCATTGACTTGCTTGATCTTAGTCTCCAAAACACCCATGACATCGATATTTTCATTAAGAACAAATCTTTTGAGTTCCTTATGTTTGGGATCATTTAACCCTCTAACATTCCAAAAAGCAATTTTAACAGTCATTGAGATACAAAACGAGACTCAAACAAACCCAAACAAACCCCAACCAACTAAAACCAGGGTTACCTCTTCTTCCTCCTCTGGCTGCTGTTACCTTTGCCAGAGGAATTGCCACTCTTCTGATGAGCTACTTGGTGACTCTGAGCTTTTTGTTTCTCCCTGTCCGCTTTGACTTCAGCAATCGCTGCCTCCATGAACTCAGCTGTCTGAGGAATAACCAATTTCGTTAGTTCCAAAGCAGTATCTGTGAATTTCTCCATTTCTCTAACCGAATCTAACACTGCAGTATCCTCCTCCAAAACATCTAGAGGATCCACCACTACTGGGTTGGGTTGTGTAGCCACCTCTGCCGCGGGATTTGGAGCCAACCCCTCTACCATGTTGATAGGATCTGTTTCCTCCTCAAGGACAGGACTGAGAACTGGTGCTGGATCTAGATCTGGTTCTGGTTCTTGTTCTCCCACCTTCCTTTTACCTTTAGCTGTGATAGTTGTCCACTCATCATCCTTCTCCGAAATATGCTCCTCAGTGTTTTTTTGTAAGGAGATTAAGTGGGCAACCTGGGTTGAAACACACTTATCAGTCTCATGCCCAAAAATCTGACAATGTTGGCATCTGGCTAGAAGACCTTGGTATTCTACCCTGATTAACACAGCTTCATCACCACACCAGATCTGGAAGTATGTCGGCAATTTAGATGTTGCCTCGATCTCAATACAAACTCTAGCAAAGGCCAATCTGCTACCCCTAGCCGTGAGCTGATCCAGGAAGAGAGGATTTCCAATTGCACTTGCTACTCTACTAAATCCATCCGGGTCCCAGTACTCCATTGGGATGTTGAAGAATTTAACCCAAATTGGTATTTTAGTGAGCTTCTCTTTTGCCAACTTCATCATTCTCTTCCACTGTTTGAGAATGAGGAGAAACCCTCTAATATACCAAGGCCCCCCCTCAAGCACTTCTCTACAACTAACTGGAGAGTCAAAAATAAAGAACATAAACCCATCCCCATTTGTTTGAACTTCCTTTAACCCTTTAGATTTCCAAAGACCAAAGGCACTGTTACGCAGGTAGTTGTACCCCACTCCTTTATCTATAAAGTACCCAATCAAACACGAGTCCCATTTGTCAAGAGGCTCAGGTCTGGGGGGCATTTGCACCACAATCGCATCATCAATGGAAGAAGGAGGAGTATACCTGAGTTTAATATTCGACCTGGAAGATGCAGCAACATTAGCCCATGTTCGTTGTTGTGTCGATCTCCCATCCTCCACAGTTCTACTGCTACCCACTCCACCACGCCCTCCACGGACGCCTCGGAAGCTACCTCCTCCCCTCCCCCGCCCACCTTGGGGGTTAGGGTTAGGGTAGTAAACATGCTCCACCAATGGGATCTCAAGATCTGTACTCGTTTCTGCCTCACTTGGGGTCACCTTTTGTTTCCCCTCACCTCGATTCCTGGCTACATCAAGACTGTTAGGGAGATCTCAAAATCTATTTTCTTCTAGATCCATTTCCTCAGACCACCTAGGGTTGGTTCCTTGACCCATCGGAGTCAATAAAGCACTTGCCTCGTCAATCGATATTTCGGTTGGAGGAGTCTTCGAAGCCGTTGTGACTTCCAACTGAGTTGACGCACTGATATAGCTCACACCTTGTTGAGGAAGGGAAAAGCGATCCCCTCATAAACCTGGGGTAGCCCCTTCCATAACCACAGATTTACTCCGATCTACCATCACCGGTCCTTCTAACCTACGCACGACATCACCCTGACGATGTGAAGACTCAGGCTCTGTAACGCCTCCCACAACCACACTGTCGTTCCCCCTCATCTCTCCAGACAGATGATACGGTGGTACCGACATACTCAACGAAGATAGACTCAAAGATGCACAATCGCGATCTAACCCTAACCGTGTTTCAAAAGATTGGGGCTTTCCCACTTCCACACTACTCTCCGTAACCGATCTCTCCATTACTTTCCCATTTAATGGTTGTTTACTAGCAATAACTTCTGGCATCTTGCAATCAATGAAATATTGAAACCTAGAGACGAGATCCTTTCTTTTCAATGAAGTATTGAATGCATTCTCCAGAAACGAGATGTTTCTAGAGAGAAGGAAGAGCTTCTCTCTCTTGAGCAAGTTGAACCTTCTGAACCTTCATTTTAGCTTCTTCACGGAGCGTGAACCTTTTGAACCTTTGTTTTAGCTTCTTGAGGGTGCCTGAACCTTTTGAACCTTCGTTTTAGCTTCTTGAGCGTGCTTGAACCTTGTGAACCTTCGTTTTAGCTTCTTGAGGGAGCTTGAACCTTTCGAACCTTTGTTTTAACTTCTGGAGGGAGTTTGAACCTTTTGAACCTTCGTTTCAACTTCTTGAGGACTTGAACATTTTGAACCTTCGTTTTAGCTTCTTGAGGAAGCTTGAACCTTTTGAACCCTTATTTTGGCTTCTTGAGGAAGCTTGAACCCTCTGAACCTTCGTTTAGCTTCTTGAGGAAGCCTGAACATTTTCTTTTTTGGGTGGGTAGCCTGAACATTTTCAACCCTCGTTTTAGATTCTTGAGGGAGCTTGAACCTTTTGAACCTTTGTTTTAGCTTCTTCAGGGAGCTTGAACCTTTTGAACCTTTGTTTCAGCTTCTTGAGGAAGTTGAACCTTCTGAACCTTCCTTTTAGCTTCTAGAGGGAGCTTGAACCTTTTGAACCGTCGTTTCAATTTCTTGAGGGACTTGAACAATTTGAACCTTCGTTTTAGCTTCTTGAGGAAGCTTGAAACTTTTGAACCCATATTTTGGCTTCTCGAGGAAGCTTGAACCCTCTGAACCTTCGTTTCAGCTTCTTGACAAAGCTTGAACATTTTCAACCTTCGTTTTAGCTTCTTGAGGGAGCTTGAACCTTTTGAACCTTCATTTTAGCTTCTTGAGGGAGCTTGAACATTTTGAACCTTCGTTTTAGCTTCTTGAGGAAGCTTGAACGTTTTGAACTCTTATTTTAGCTTTTTGAGGAAGTTGAACCCTCAGAACTTTCGTTTTATCTTCTTAAGGAAGTTTGAACATTTTCAAACTTCGTTTTAGCTTCTTGAGGAAGCTTGAACCTTTTGAACATTCATTTTAACTTCTTTAGGGAGCTTGAACCTTTTGAACCCTTGTTTCAGCTTCTTCTGGAAGTGGAACCTTCTGAACCTTCGTTTTAGCTTCTTCAGGGAGCTTGGACCTTTTGAACCTTCGTTTTAGCTTCTGGAGGGAGTCTGAACCTTTTGAACCTTCGTTTCAGCTTCTTGAGGGAGCTTGAACCTTTTGAACCTTCGTTTTAGCTTATTGAGGGAGTTTGAACCGTTTGAACCCTTGTTTCGTCTTCTTGAGGTTGTTAAACCTTCTGAACCTTCGTTTTAGCTTCTTGAGGGAGCTTGAACCTTTTGAACCTTCGTTTTAGCTTCTGGAGGGAGCTTGAACCTTTTGAACCTTTGTTTTGGCATCTTGAGGAAGCTTCAACCTTTTGAACCCTTATTTTAGCTTCTTGAGGGACCTTGAACCTTTTGAACCTTCGTTTCAGCTTCTTGAGGAAGGTTGAACCCTTTGAACCTTCGTTTTAGCTTTTTGAGGGAGCTTGAACCTTTTCACCTTCGTTTTAGCTTCTTGGGGGAGCTTGAACCTTTTGAACCTTTGTTTTAGCTTCTTGAGGGACCTTCGTTTTAGCTTCTTGAGGAAGCTTGAACATTTTCAACCTTCGTTTTAGCTTCTTGAGTAGCTTGAACCTTTTGAACCTTTGTTTTAGCTTCTTGAGGGAGCTTGAACCTTTTGAACCCTTGTTTCAGTTTCTTGAGGAAGTTGAACCTTCTGAACCTTCATTTTAGCTTCTTGAGGGAGCCTGAACCTTTTGAACCTTTGTTTTGGCTTCTTGAGGGAGCTTGAACCTTTTGAACCCCTGTTTCAGCTTCTTGAGGAAGTTGAACCTTCTGAACTTTCGTTTCCGCTTCGTGAGGGAGCTTGAACCTTTTGAACCTTCGTTTCAACTTCTTGAGGGACTTGAACATTTTGAACCTTCGTTTTAGCTTCTTGAGGAAGCTTGAACCTTTTGAACCCTGATTTTGGCTTCTCGAGGAAGCTTGAACCCTCTGAACCTTCGTTTTAGCTTCTTGCGGAGGCTTGAACATTTTCAACCTTCGTTTTAGCTTCTTGAGGGAGCTTGAACCTTTTGAACCTTCGTTTTAGCTTCTTGAGGGAGCTTGAACCTTTTGAACCTTCGTTTTGGCTTCTTGAGGAAGCTTGAACCTTTTGAACCCTTATTTTAGCTTTTTGAGGAAGTTGAACCCTCGGAACCTTCGTTTTAGCTTCTTGAGGAAGCTTGAACATTTTCAACCTTCGTTTTAGCTTCTTCAGGGAGCTTGAACCTTTTGAACCTTCATTTTAGCTTCTTGAGGGAGCTTGAACCTTTTGAACCCTTGTTTCAGCTTCTTGAGGAAGTGGAACCTTCTAAACCTTCGTTTTAGCTTCTTCAGGGTGCTTGGACCTTTTGAACCTTCGTTTTAGCTTCTGGAGGGAGTTTGAACCTTTTGAACCTTCGTTTCAGCTTCTTGAGGGAGCTTGAAACTTTTGAACCTTCGTTTTAGCTTCTCGAGGGAGCTGGAACCTTTTGAACCCTTGTTTCGTCTTCTTGAGGATGTTGAACCTTCTGTACCTTCGTTTTAGCTTCTTCAGGGAGCTTGAACCTTTTCAACCTTTGTTTTAGTTTCTTGAGGGAGCTTGAACCTTTTGAACCCTTGTTTCGTCTTCTTGAGGATGTTGAACCTTCGTTTTAGCTTCTTGACGGAGCTTGAACCTTTTGAACCTTCGTTTTAGCTTCTGGAGGGAGTTTGAACCTTTTGAACCTTCGTTTCAACTTCTTGAGGGACTTGAACATCTTGAACCTTCGTTTTAGCTTCTTGAGGAAGCTTGAACCTTTTGAACCCTTATTTTGGCTTCTTGAGGAAGCTTCAACCCTCTGAACTTTCGTTTTAGCTTCTTGAGGAAGCTTGAACATTTTCAACCTTCGTTTCAGCTTCTTGAGGGAGCTTGAACCTTTTGAACCTTTTGAACCCTTATTTTGGCTTGAACCTTGAATCCTCTGAACCTTCGTTTTAGCTTCTTGAGGAAGCTTGAACATTTTCAACCTTCGTCTTAGTTTCTTGAGGTAGTTTGAACCTTTTGAACCTTCGCTTTAGCTTCTTGACGGAGCTTGAACCTTTTGAACCTTCGTTTTAGCTTCTTGAGTGAGCTTGAACCTTTTGAACCTTCGTTTTAGCTTTTTGAGGGAGCTTGAACCTTTTGAACCTTCATTTTAGCTTCTTCAGAGAGCTTGAAACTTTTGAACCCTTGTTTTAGCTTCTTGAGGAAGTTGAACCTTCTGAACCTTCGTTTTAGCTTCTTGAGGGAGCTTGAACCTTTTGAACCTTCGTTTTAGCTTCTTGAGGGAGCTTGAACATTATGAACCTTCGTTTTAGCTTTTTGAGAGAGCTTGAACCTTTTGAACCTTCGTTTTAGCTTCTGGAGGTAGTTTGAACCTTTTGAACCTTCGTTTCAACTTCTTGAGGGACTTGAACATTTTGAACCTTCGTTTTAGCTTCTGGAGGTAGTTGGAACCTTTTGAACCTTCGTTTCAACTTCTTGAGGGACTTGAACATTTTGAACCTTCGTTTTAGCTTCTTGAGGAAGCTTGAACCTTTTGAACCCTTATTTTGGCTTCTTGAGGAAGCTTGAACCCTCTGAACTTTCGTTTTAGCTTCTTGAGGAAGCTTGAACATTTTCAACCTTCGTTTTAGCTTCTTGAGGGAGCTTGAACCTTTTGAACCCTTATTTCAGCTTCTTGAGAAAGTTGAACCTTCTGAACCATCGTTTTAGCTTCTTGAGGGAGCTTGAACCTTTTGAACCTTCGTTCTAGCGTCTGGAGGGAGTTTGAACCTTTTGAACCTTCGTTTTATCTTCTGGAGGGAGTTTGAACCTTTTGAACATTCGTTTCAACTTCTTGAGGGACTTCAACATTTTGAACCTTCGTTTTAGCTTGTTGAGGAAGCTTGAACCTTTCGAACCCTTGTTTTGGCTTCTTGAGGAAGCTTGAATCCTCTGAACCTTCGTTTTAGCTTCTTGAGGAAGCTTGAACATTTTCAACCTTCGTTTTAGCTTCTTCAGGGAGCTTGAACCTTTTGAACCTTCGCTTTACCTTCTTGAAGGAGCTTGAACCTTTTGAACCTTCATTTTAGCTTCTTGAGTGAGCTCGAACCCTTTGAACCTTCGTTTTAGCTTTTTTAGGGAGCTTGAAGCTTTTGAACCTTCATTTTAGCTTCTTGAGAGAGCTTGAACCTTTTGAACCCTTGTTTTAGCTTCTTGAGGAAGTTGAACCTTCTGAACCTTCCTTTTAGCTTCTTGAGGGAGCTTGAACGTTTTGAACCTTCTTTTTAGCTTCTTGAGGGAGCTTGAACCTTGTGAACCTTCGTTTTAGCTTCTTGAGGGAGCTTGAACCTTTTGAACCTTCGTTTTAGCTTCTGGAGGGAGTTTGAACCATTTGATCCTTCGTTTCAACTTCTTGAGGGACTTGAAAATTTTGAACCTTCGTTTTAGCTTCTGGAGGAAGCTTGAACCTTTTGAACCCTTATTTTACCTTCTTGAGGAAGCTTGAACATTTTCAACATTCGTTTTAGCTTCTCGAGAGAACTTGAACCTTTTGAACCTTCGTTTTAGCTTCTTGAGTAAGCTTGAGCCTTTTGAACCTTCGTTTTAGCTTCTTGAGTAAGCTTCAACCTTTTGAACACTTATTTTAGCTTCTTGAGGAGCTTGAACCATTTGAACCTTCGTTTTAGGTTCTTGAGGGAGCTTGAACCTTTTGGACGCTTGTTTCAGCTTTTTGAGGAAGTTGAACCTTCTGAACCTTCGTTTTAGCTTCTTAAGGGAGCTTGAACCTTTTGAACCTTCGTTCTAGCTTCTAGAGGGAGTTTGAACCTTTTGAACCCTTCGTTTCAACTTATTGAGGGACTTGAACATTTTGAACATTCGTTTTAGCTTCTTGAGAAAGCTTGAACCTTTTGAACCCTTGTTTTGGCTTCTTGAGCAAGCTTGAACCCTCGGAACCTTCGTTTTAGCTTCTGGACAAAGCTTCAACATTTTCAACCTTCGTTTTAGATTCTTCAGGGAGCTTGAACCTTTTGAACCCTTGTTTCAGCTTCTTGAGGGAGTTGAACCTTCTGAACCTTCGTTTTAGCTTCTTCAGGGAGCTTGGACCTTTTCAACCTTCGTTTTAGCTTCTGGAGGGAGTTTGAACCTTTTGAACCTTCGTTTCAGCTTCTTGAGAGACTTGAACATTTTGACCCTTCGTTTTAGCTTCTTGCGGAAGGTTGAACGTTCTGAACCCCTGTTTTGGCTTCTTGAGAAAGCTTGAACCCTCTTAACCTTCGTTTTAGCGTCTTGAGTAAGCTTGAACATTTTCAACCTTCGTTTTAGCTTCTTGAGGGAGCTTGAACCATTTGAACCTTCGTTTTAGCTTCTTGAGAGAGCTTGAACCTTTTGAACCTTCGTTTTAGCTTCTTGAGGGAGCTTGAACCTTTTAAACCCTTGTTTTAGCTTCTTGAGGAAGTTGAACCTTCTGAACCTTCATTTTAGCTTCTTGAGGGAGCTTCAACCTTTTGAACCTTCGTTTTAGCTTCTTGAGGAAGCTTGAACCTTTTAAACCCTTATTTTGGCTTTTTGAGGAAGTTGAACCCTCGGAACCTTCGTTTTAGCTTCTTAAGGAAGCTTGAACATTTTCAACCTTCGTTTTAGCTTCTTCAGGGAGCTTGAACCTTTTGAACCTTCATTTAGCTTCTTGAGGGAGCTTGAACCTTTTGAACCCTTGTTTCAGCTTCTTGAGGAAGTGGAACATTCTGAACCTTCGTTTTAGCTTCTTCAGGTAGCTTGGACCTTTTGAACCTTCGTTTTAGGTTCTGGAGGGAGTTTGAACCTTTTGAACTTTCGTTTCAGATTCTCGAGGGAGCTTGAACCTTATGAACCTTCGTTTTAGCTTCCTGAGGGAGCTTGAACCTTTTGAACCATCGTTTTAGCTTCTTGAGGAAGCTTGAACCTTTTGAACCTTATTTTAGCTTCTTGACGAAACTTGAACACTTTTAACGTTCGTTTTAGCTTCTTGAGGGAGCTTGAACCTTGTGAACGTTCGTGTTAGCTTCTTGAGGGATCTTGAACATTTTGAACCTTAGTTTTAGCTTCTTAAGGAAGCTTGAACCTTTTGAACCTTCGTTTTAGCTTCTTGAGGAGGTTGAACCTTCTGAACCTTCGTTTTAGCTTCTTCAAGGAGCTTGAACCTTTTAAACCTTCATTTTAGCTTCTTGATGGAGCTTGAACCTTTTGAACCCTTGTTTCAGCTTCTTAAGGAACTTGAACCTTGTGAACCTTTGTTTCAGCTTCTTCAGGGTGCTTGGACCTTTTCAACCTTCGTTTTAGCTTCTGGAGGGAGTTTGAACCTTTTGAACCTTCGTTTCAGCTTTTTGAGGGACTTGAACATTTTGAACCTTCGTTTTACCTTCTTGCGGAAGGTGGAAACATTTTGAACCTTTGTTTTGGCTTCTTGAGGAAGCTTGAACCCTCGGAACCTTCGTTTTAGCATCTTGAGGAAGCTTGAACATTTTCAACCTTCGTTTTAGCTTCTTCAGGGAGCTTGAACCATTTGAACCTTCGTTTTAGCTTCTTAAGGGAGCTTGAACCTTTTGAACCTTCGTTTTAGCTTCTTGAGGAAGCTTGAACCTTTTGAACCCTGATTTTAGCTTCTTGAGGAAGTTGAACCTTCTGAACCTCCATTTTAGCTTCTTCAGGGAGCTGAACCTTTTGAACCTTCGTTTTTGCTTCTTGAGGGAGCTTGAACCTTTTGAACCTTCATTTTAGCTTCTTGAGGGACCTTGAACCTTTTGAACCCTTGTTTCAGCTTCTTGAGAAAGTTGAACCTTCTGAACCTTCGTTTTAGCTTCTTGAGGGAGTATGAACCTTTTGAACCTTTGTTTTAGCTTCTTGAGGAAGTTGAACCTTTTAAACCTTCGTTTTAGCTTCTTGAGGGAGCTTGAACCTTTTGAACCTTCGTTTTAGCTTCTGGAGGGAGTTTGAACCTTTTGAACGTTCGTTTCAACTTCTTGAGGGACTTGAACATCTTGAACCTTCGTTTTAGCTTCTTGAGGAAGCTTGAACCTTTTGAACCCTTATTTTGGCTTCTTGAGAAAGCTTCAACCCTCTGAACCTTCGTTTTAGCTTCTTGAGGAAGCTTGAACATTTTCAACCTTCGTTTTAGCTTCTTGAGGGAGCTTGAACCTTTTGAACCTTCATTTTAGCTTCTTGAGGGAGCTTGAACCTTTTGAACCTTCGTTTTAGCTTCTTGAGGAAGCTTGAACCTTTTGAACCCTTATTTTAGCTTCTTAAGGAAGTTGAACCTTCTGAATCTTCATTTTAGCTTCTTGACGGAGCGTGAACCTTTTGAACCTTGGTTTTTAGCTTCTTGAGGGTGCTTGAGCCTTTTGAACCTTCGTTTTAGCTTCTTGAGGGTGCTTGAACCTTGTGAAGCTTCGTTTTAGCTTCTTGAGGGAGCTTGAACCTTTTGAACCTTTTGAACCCTCTGAACCTTCGTTTTATCTGCTTGAGGAAGCCTGAACATTTTCAACCTTTGTTTTTGCTTCTTGAGGGAGCTTGAACTTTTTGAACCTTTGTTTTAGCTTCTTGAGGGAGCTTGAACCTTTTGAACCCTTGTTTCAGCTTCTTGAGGAAGTTGAACCTTCGGAACCTTCCTTTTAGCTTCTTGAGGAAGTTGAACCTTCTGAACCTTCCTTTTAACTTCTTGAGGGAGCTTGAACCTTTTGAACCTTCGTTTCAACTTCTTGAGGGACTTGAACATTTTGAACGTTCGTTTTAGCTTCTTTTTTTTTGGGCGGGTAAGTCATAAATTAAAGAGAAAAATTTACACGTTTACAAGGGGCATACCCCAGGTAATACAACAAATCACAAAACCCTCCAAAAGAGGAAAAACTAATAATAAAAAAAATAACTAATTAAAACACTCCCGTAAACAATCGGGTACAATCAAAACAATAATAAAATCAAAATTGTCCATATATCATTTTTATCCCCCAGTACCCTCTACCCTCCAAAATAATAGATGAGTACTGGGAAATGATAAATGGACAATTGTACAGGATTTGTAACGAACCCATCAAAACAAATTAACAAAACCAAATGGGCCAATAAAGGCCCACGTGTTTTACACACTGCCAGCCAAAGAGAAGGTAGCCCCGTGGGACCCACACCCCAATACCAACTAAAACAAATAGAAGTTGATCCCACACCAAATATATATTTAAATATATAAAGGTGACGACTACCAGCTTAGCCAACCCAAGCACGCAAATTTGAATTTCTCCAAAACACTCCACCGTGCTTCACACGTGAACCACATCCCATCTTATGACAGCTAGCTTCAGTCATACACCAAAAGGAGCAACCTGCTGCACAGCTACATAGCAGCACTCATCACACGTCAAACCACCTCACCCATAGGTAATGTAAGGCCAATGAAAGCCTCACAGCTGCACTTTATGTAATCCACGCGCCAAAGGCACGTGAAACACACTACTCCTCCTTCGGAACTCATGCATCACCTGCACACACCAAATCACCGGTGTAATTGCAGGGACTAGAAACCACCCCAGCGACTTAGTTGGATGCAAACCCAGCGCCGGCAGAACAAAAAAACATTACCGGCGATGGAGAAACCGCTGACGGGAATGAAACAAGAAACTCGCCAGAGCCGAAATGCATGACCACGGCCCAGCAACACAACTCACCAACGGCGAGAACTTCAAAACTAGGAGGCTGGAAAATAAAGACCTCCAAAACTCAAAAGAAAACAAACACAAGCACTGGAGAAGCCAAGCATGCCAACCTTGTGCTGGAACAGAGACGCCGGAGTCAAACCCAGGACTAGTGACAAGGGATCACCGATTAATCTGCACCACTGGATCACTACCATGGATGGCGATACCAACAACCTGGAACAATGGAACCTGAAATCACCATCTAGGAAATCCAGTCCAGAACCAAGCACACAGGTCACACCGATGGTATCCGAGAACCAGATACACCGCCGGTAATGCACCTATGTCCAAACCATAGTGACGAACCAACGACACAAGAAGCCACCGGTGATACACCTCCAAAGAGCAACAGCTCCAGCCACCACACACCTGGAGTTTACACCCAGAGCCAACCCAAGCATCAGATCAACAAGCTTTACTCTCCAGTGACAAACTCTGAACTTGGTTCGAAAACCCTGTTCCGAACTCATCCACCAAATGGAATCGGGCCATAACTCCGGCGAGGGAGAACACGGACAGGAAACCCGGACTGGTAGACAGTATATAACCTCATTTAACTCACACAGACCACTTTCTTCCTCAAGGATGAGGAAGATAACCGGGACTGAAACCTCGAAAATCCATGGGTAACAACGGTGGGAGCATTCTCAAGCCCTCAACCTAATCCCCTGCGTTTTAGCTTCTTGAGGAAGCTTGAACCTTTTGAACCCTTATATTGGCTTCTCGAGGAAGCTTGAACCTTCTGAACCTTCGTTTTAGCTTCTTGAGGAAACTTGAACATTTTCAACCTTCGTTTTAGCTTCTTGAGGGAGCTTGAACCTTTTGAACCTTCGTTTTAGCTTCTTGAGGGAGCTTGAACATTTTGAACCTTCGTTTTAGCTTCTTGAGGAAGCTTGAACCTTTTGAACCCTTATTTTAGCTTTTTGAGGAAGTTGAACCCTCGGCACCTTCTTTTTAGCTTCTTGAGGAAGGTTGAACATTTTCAACCTTCGCTTTAGCTTCTTGAGGAGCTTGAACCTTTTGAACCTTCATTTTAGCTTCTTGAGGGAGTTTGAACCTTTTGAACCCTTGTTTCAGCTTCTTCTGGAAATGGAACCTTCTGAACCTTCGTTTCAGCTTCTTCAGGGAGCTTGGACCTTTTGAACCTTCGTTTTAGCTTCTGGAGGGAGTTTGAACCTTTTGAACCTTCGTTTCAGCTTCTTGAGGGAGCTTGAACCTTTTGAACCTTCGTTTTAGCTTCTTGAGGGAGTTTGAACCTTTTGAACCCTTGTTTCATCTTCTTGAGGATGTTAAACCTTCTGAACCTTCGTTTTAGCTTCTTGAGGGAGCTTGAACCTTTTGAACCTTCGTTTTAGCTTCTGGAGGGAGCTTGAACCTTTTGAACCTTTGTTTTGGCATCTTGAGGAAGCTTCAACCTTTTGAACCCTTATTTTAGCTTCTTGAGGGAGCTTGAATGTGACACCCCTGTTCCGTATTATGCTAATTGGTCCTTAATTTAAGTATGATTATGTGTTTAGCATGATTTTATGTGTCATTATGTGAATGTATGTGATTTTGAGTTTTTATCTGTTCACCGTAGGAATATCTGTTTGATAACCCGCTTCGGAAATTAAATTGAGGGCCTTATCGGCCACAGGACCCGAAATTGATTACGCCATTGTGATTGGCATAATTTTTAGAGCCTACGGTGAAATTTAATTAGAAATTGACTCTGGTCAGATTAAATGGATTAAATTGATGAATTAGAGCCCAACTACTCTATTATTATTAAAATGGCCTTAGTGGGTTTTGTTGTCAAGGCTTTATACACCCAACTCCCCTCTTTAATTCATTTGGCTGATATTGAACTAGAGAATAGAGAGAGAGAGGGTCGGCCTCAGAGAGAGAAGGGAGAGAGAGTTGTGTGGTTTTGGCTCAAGACTTGGGAATCTTAAAGATTAAGTCCAAGAATTGACTAGAGTTTGGAAGATTAAACTCCTAGGTGAGTAAATTCATGAGATTGAACTTGTAAGTTGTGTTATAATTGATGAATTTGAAGTTGAAATGCACATGCATGTATAGGATCACCATGATTTTACATAAACAAGCATGTATTAAGTTGAATGTGGAAATATGAGTGTTAAATCCTACATGCAAGCATTTTTTGTTGTGTTCCATGAGAATGAACACCATCTGCATTATTTGGGATGGAAATGATGTCAAGATGGCCTTGCATGTTTGATTAATTAAAGATATGAGCTTGAATGCACGAACTTGTTATATTGGTGATGGGTTTGTCATGTTTTGGGACATGCATGTAAGCAAATCAAGAAATTGAACTTCATAATGCTATAATCTTGCAAGGGAACCATGTTAGTATGACTATATTTGAGATTTGAGCCTTTGCATGCAAGAATGGTAGCTGGAAAATTGAATTGAAGCTCAAGAACACAACCTGGAAATTTCCAGAATTTTGACTTCCGCTCGAGCGGGGGAAGTGCCGCTCGAGCGGAGAAATCGAGCTCCCAGCATTTTCTGCAGACCTGGTTCCCGCTCGAGCGGGGAGCTATGTAGGCAGGAAGTCCGCTCGAGCGGCAGAGTTCGCGCTCGAGCGGGAATTGAGGGCAACCAGTACTTTTGCAGACCTAAGGGTCCGCTCGAGCGGGGAAGTCCACGCTCGAGCGGGGACCCTGTTTTGCTGAAATTCTGTTAATGCATTCTGTGTTCTGTTTTCCGTTCTCTTTCACCTGTAAGCACTCTTAGGCATATGTTAAGCATTGTAAATGAGTTAATGAGACAAGAATAAAGCCTAAAGAGGAATATGTGAATTAAAGAACGGATTGAGTTATTTGTGACCCGTATATGTTATGTGATGTGTAGGGTCAAGTTCCAGGGCAAATCTGCAAGCCGATCACTGTGAGTAATATCGATATTTGAATGCTTGTGAATGTTCAATTGTTTATTCCCTTTAAGCTTATAAATTGCTACTTGGGATTGTGGATGTAAGATGAACATGAATGGACCAAAGGTCGTTTTGATAAACATGAATGGGCCGAAGGCCGTTTGGCACGAAAGTTTGACACGAAAGCATATATGGGCCAAAGGCCGTTTGGCACGAAAGTTTGACACGAAAGTGTATATGGGCCGAAGGCCGTTTGACACGAAAGTTTGACACGAAAGTGTATATGGGCCGAAGGCCGTTTGACACGAAAGTTTGACACGAAAGCGTATATGGGCCAAAGGCCGTTTGGCATGAAAGTTTGACACGAAAGTGTATATGGGCCGAAGGCCGTTTGACACGAAAGTGTATATGGGCCGAAGGCCGTTTGGCACGAAAGTGTATGTGGGCCGAAGGCCGTTTGATATAAATGTGGGCCGAGGGCCGATTGATAAATGATTGGGCTGAAGGCCGATTGACAAATGATTGAGCCAAAGGCCGATTGATAGATGATTGGGCCGAAGGCCGATTGACATGAATGAGTGGGCCAGAGGCCGTTTTGACACGAATAATAGTCTAAAATGAATGATAGTCTAACATGAATGAATTGGGCCCGAGGCCGTACGTTGCGTTTGGAACCTTAATTACTTAACTTACATATGTCTATGTATGTATGTATTAGTTAGAAATGCAAATTGGGCCCAAGGCCGTTTGATGTATGTTGTTCCAATGTATGTTCTTTATTTGGTATTTTTCACTGGGCTTTCGCTCACGCTCATTCATGTATTTGTAGGTGAGCCCAGAGAAGTCCAAACCCAGCCTCAGTGAAGTCAGTGTGGAACAACAAAGATTTTTGAGGAAGTCAGCCCTTGTGTCTCACGCACGAGACCCGCCTTCGCCTTTGTCGTTTGTTTCTATTCTGTTATGTTGGCGAAGTTTTGAGTACGTCTGTGTATAGTTTTGCTTGGTTGACTCAGTTTTGAATGATCCTGTCTGTACAGAAATTTATGTTGCTATGCTTTCTGTTGTGGGTTATTAACATATGTATGTTTGGAATGTTTTGATGTGCATCTAAGCACGGCTCTATGGACACAGTTTTTAATTTGCTTCCGTTTGGCCCCTTTTTCTCTGATGAGTTTTGTCTTATTTGGTTTGAGGCCATAGGTAATCTCATGATTACTGGCCGGTTATGACCTTAACCCATAGGGGCGGGTTTGGGTCGTGACATTGAACCTTTTGAACCTTCGTTTTAGCTTCTTGAGGAAGCTTGAACCCTTTGAACCTTCGTTTTAGCTTTTTGAGGAAGCTTGAACCTTTTGACCTTCGTTTTAGCTTCTTGGGGGAGCTTGAACCTTTTGAACCTTTGTTTTAGCTTCTTGAGGGACCTTCGTTTTAGCTTCTTGAGGAAGCTTGCACATTTTCAACCTTCATTTTAGCTTCTTGAGTGAGCTTGAACCTTTTGAACCTTTGTTTCAGCTTCTTGAGGGAGCTTGAACCTTTTGAACCCTTGGTTTCTTGAGGAAGTTGAACCTTCTGAACCTTCATTTTAGCTTCTTGAGGGAGCTTGAACCTTTTGAACCTTCGTTTTAGCTTCTTGAGGGAGCTTGAACCTTTTGAACCTTCGTTTTGGCTTCTTGAGGGAGCTGGAACCTTTTAAACCCTTGTTTTAGCTTCTTGAGGAAGTTGAACCTTCTGAACCTTCGTTTTAGCTTCTTGAGGGAGCTTGAACCTTTTGAACCTTCGTTTTAGCTTATGGAGGGAGTTTGAACCTTTTGATCCTTCGTTTCAACTTCTTGAGGGACTTGAACATTTTGAACCTTCGTTTTAGCTTCTTGAGGAAGCTTGAACCTTTTGACCCCTAATTTTAGCTTCTTGACGAAGCGTGAACATTTTTAACGTTCCTTTTTGCTTCTTGAGGGAGCTTGAACCTTGTGAACGTTCGTTTTAGCTTCTGGAGGGATCTTGAAGCTTATGAACCTTCGTTTTAGCTTCTTAAGGAAGCTTGAACCTTTTGAACCTTCGTTTTAGCTTCTTGAGGAGGTTGAACCTTCTGAACCTTCGTTTTAGCTTCTTCAGGGAGCTCGAACCTTTTGCACCTTCATTTTAGCTTCTTGAGGGAGCTTGAACCTTTTGAACCCTTGTTTCAGCTTCTTGAGGAAGTTGAACCTTGTGAACCTTCGTTTTAGCTTCTTCAGGGAGCTTGGACATTTTCAACCTTCGTTTTAGCTTCTGGAGGGAGTTTGAACCTTTGGAACATTCGTTTCAGCTTCTTGAGGGACTTGAACATTTTGAACCTTCGTTTTAGCTTCTTGCAGAAGGTAGAACGTTTTGAACCCTTGTTTTGGCTTCTTGAGGAAGCTTGAACCCTCGGAACCTTCGTTTTAGCTTCTTGAGGGAGCTTGAACCTTTTGAACCCTTGTTTCAGTTTCTTGAGGAAGTTGAACCTTCTGAACCTTCATTTTAGCTTCCTGAGGGAGCTGGAACCTTTTGAACCTTCGTTTTAGCTTCTTAAGGGAGCTTGAACCTTTTAAACCCTTGTTTTAGCTTCTTGAGGAAGTTGAACCTTCTGAACCTTCGTTTTAGCTTTTTGAGGGAGCTTGAACTTTTTGAACCATCGTTTTAGCTTCTGGAGGGAGTTTGAACCTTTTGATCCTTCGTTTCAACTTCTTGAGGGACTTGAACATTTTGAACCTTCGTTTTAGCTTCTTGAAGAAGTTTGAACCTTTTGAACCCTTATTTTAGCTTCTTGACGAAGCTTTGACATTTTTAATGTTCGTTTTAGCTTCTTGAGGGAGGTTGAACCTTGTGAACGTTCGTTTTAGCTTCTTGAGGGATCTTGAACCTTTTGAACCTTCGTTTTAGCTTCTTAAGGAAGCTTGAACCTTTTGAACCTTCGTTTTAGCTTCTTGAGGAGGTTGAACCTTCTAAACCTTCGTTTTAGCTTCTTCAGGGAGCTTGAACCTTTTGAACCTTCATTTTAGCTTCTTGAGGGAGTTTGAACCTTTTGAACCCTTGTTTCAACTTCTTGAGGAAGTTGAACCTTGTGAACCTTCGTTTTAGCTTCTTCAAGGAGCTTGGACCTTTTCAACCTTCGTTTTAGCTTCTGGAGGGAGTTTGAACCTTTTGAACCTCCGTTTTAGCTTCTTGCGGAAGGTTGAACGTTTTGAACCCTTGTTTTGGCTTCTTGACAAAGCTTGAACCCTCAGAACCTTCGTTTTAGCTTCTTGAGGAAGCTTGAACATTTTGAACCTTCGTTTTAGCTTCTTGAGGGAGCTTGAACCTTTTGAACCTTCATTTTAGCTTCTTGAGGGAGTTTGAACCTTTTGAGCTTTTGTTTCAGCTTCTTGAGGAAGTTGAACCTTGTGAACCTTCGTTTTAGCTTCTTCAGGGAGCTTGGACATTTTGAACCTTCGTTTTAGCTTCTGGAGGGAATTTGAACCTTTTGAACCTTCGTTTCAGGTTCTTGAGGGACTTGAACATTTTGAACCTTCGTTTTAGCCTCTTGCGGCAGGTTGAACGTTTTGAACCCTTGTTTTGTCTTCTTGAGGAAGCTTGAGCCCTCGGAACCTTCGTTTTAGCTTCTTGAGGAAGCCTGAACATTTTCAACCTTCGTTTTAGCTTCTTCAGGGAGCTTGAACCTTTTGAACCTTCGTTTTAGCTTCTTGAGGGAGCTTGAACCTTTTGAATCCTTATTTCAGCTTCTTGAGGAAGTTGAACCTTCTGAACCTTCGTTTTAGCTTCTTCAGGGCTCTTGGACCTTTTGAACCTTCGTTTTAGCTTCTGGATGGAGTTTGAACCTTTTGAACCTTCGTTTCAGCTTCTTGAGGGACTTGAACAATTTGAACCTTCGTTTTATCTTCTTGAGGAAGCTTGAACGTTTTGAACCCTTGTTTTGGCTTCTTGAGGAAGCTTGAACCCTCTTAACCTTCGTTTTAGCTTCTTGAGGAAGCTTGAACATTTTCAACCTTCGTTTTAGCATCTTGAGGGAGCTTGAGCCTTTTGAACCTTTGTTTTAGCTTCTTGAGGGAGCTTGAACCTTTTGAACCCTTGTTTCAGCTTCTTGAGGAAGTTGAACCTTCGGAACCTTCGTTTTAGCTTCATGAGGGAGCTTGAACCTTTTGAACCTTCGTTTTAGCTTCTGGAGGGAGTTTGAACCTTTTGAACCTTCGTTTCAACTTCTTGACGGACTTGAACATTTTGAACCTTCGTTTTAGCGTCTTGAGGAAGCTTGAACATTTTGAACCCTTATTTTCGCTTCTTGAGATAGCTTGAACCCTCTGAACCATCGTTTTAGCTTCTTGAGGAAGCTTGAACATTTTCAACCTTCGTTTTAGCTTCTTGAGGGAGCTTGAACCTTTTGAACCTCCGTTTTAGCGTCTTGAGGAAGCTTGAACCTTTTGAACCCTTATTTTAGCTTCTTGAGGAAGTTGAACCTTCTGAACGTCCATTTTAGCTTCTTGAGGGAGGTTGAACCTTTTGAACCTTCGTTTTAGCTTCTTGAGGGAGGTTGAACCTTTTGAACCTTCGTTTTAGCTTCTTGAGGGAGCTTGAACCTTTTGAACCCTTGTTTCAGCTTCTTGAGGGAGTCGAACCCTCTGAACCTTCGTTTTAGCTTCTTGAGGGAGCTTGAACCTTTTGAACCTTCGTTTTAGCTTCTTGAGGAAGCTTAAACCTTTTGAACCCTTATTTTAGTTTTTTGAGGAAGTTGAACCCTCGGAACCTTCGTTTTAGCTTCTTGAGGGAGCTTGAACATTTTCAACCTTCGTTTTAGCTTCTTCAGGGAGCTTGAACCTTTTGAACCTTCGTTTTAGCTTCTTAAGGAAGCTTGAACCTTTTGAACCTTCGTTTTAGTTTCTTGAGGAGGTTGAACCTTCTGAACCTTCGTTTTAGCTTCTTCAGGGAGCTTGAACCTTTTGAACCTTCATTTTAGCTTCTTGGGGGAGCTTGAACCTTTTGAACCCTTGTTTCAGCTTCTTGAGGACGTGGAACCTTCTGAACCTTCGTTTTAGCTTCTTCAGGGAGCTTGGACCTTTTTTTTTTTTTTTTTTTGGGTAAATAAGACATAAATAAAATAGAAAAATATACAAGCTTACAAGGGGCATGCCCCAGGCCCTAACCCAAAGCTATACACAGCGAAGCCAAAATAGACCAACCATGCTCAGAAAGCATATCTAGAAAAGATAGGGAAAAGGAACACAGCAAAACAAGACCTGACTAAAATAAGGAGACAAAACCGGCAGCACGGCCTGACCAACCCAAGGAAACCTTCGGAAGCAGCCCAAAATCAAAACACTATGTTCAACCACCATGTCAAAGCAATGATAGGGACGTTGAACACAATGGGGAGAAGCCAACAACCCAAGATCGTATACATAACAGCAGCACACATAACTCAGCAACATTACTGCCAAATCAACACCAAAACAAAGCAACGGACACATCACAGTGTGCATGAGGCTCGCTGTCCTTGCACCAATCCAAGCCCAGCTGCCAATAGGCAAAAAAAACCATATACCATATAGCTCATCTGGGTGGAAATGAGGTAAAAAGTATCTAGACTCGAACATAAAATAAAGACAACCACCTACACAACCCGTAGGAGTAAGCCACAAAATATCATAAAAATTAGATAATAACATCCTGATACAAAAATAAATAACGAAAGCAAGAAGATGATCCACCACTAAAACAAGATTAGGCGCAGATTGCAGCCACCACCAAGTTCTAGTTCCTCTGGAAGGGCGCACAATGCAGCCACCACCTAACCACTGAGCAAGACAACCAGCTGAGCATCGAAGACGGATGACAGGCAAGATGTCTCTCAAACCCGATAATAAACTCTCCTGCCAGCATAGAGAGAAGTAACAAAACAAATTAGATATCCAATGAAACAGAAGCAAATGCAACCTTGATAAAGTGCCCACAATATAAAGGCTCACATCACTCAACCCACAATATAGAATCTCACTACTCTCAACATTAGCTTCCTTAACCTGCACATAAAAATTTACTATATATATTAAGGTTAGCAAACCACACATATAATAGCTAACATCACTCAACCCACCAACACACACAATATTCACAGTGTATAACATTTAAAATCTATGATCACTCAACCCTCAACTTCCAGAAACTTCGATGCAAGCTCTGCACAGGAAATAGCTAATTAGGAAACACTCAATGTATTCCTCACCAACACTAGACTCTCAATTTAGGAACTCACACCACTCAGCAGCCCACCCATACGAGACATATGGGGCTTCAAGATTGTGTCGGGCAAATTCCAACTAGCAAGATACCAATTATCACCCACAGATCGAGGTATGTTGTTCACTGAGAGTAGTCTGCATCTAACCATCTGAGTGATAGACTGAATAACAACCTCTTCGGGTTTCAATTCCTTGTTGAAAATCCTGTTATTTCTAGCCAGCCAAACATGATAGACAGTACAAAGGAAGGATAATCTAAGAATCAGAGATCTCAAAGATTTACCTTTACTTTCCTGATTAGCAAGCTCAACAGTACCAGGCCAAGAGATATTGGGCCACTGAATGTTGCACTTTCCTTGAATAGTCACCCAAATTTTGTTTGAAAAAGGACACTGAAAGAAGAGGTGGGTATGACTCTCTAGGGGGTCTTGGCAGAAAGGGCAATTAGATGTAGGTGAAATGCCAAAGAGCTTGAGTCTGTCCCCAGTATTAAGACGCTCAAACAAAGCCAACCAAACAATGAAACTGACTCGGGGAATCATATGGTGACCCCACAACAGTTTAAACCAAGGAACCTTATCATACTTAACCCTCCAGTGATCTCACACCGACTTAATGGAGAATGCTCCATCAGAATCCAGACTCCAGTAAGGTTGGTCAATCAAAGAAGAGTTAGGATGACAATCAGTGGGGATGGCAGACACAATCTCCTTAAGCTCCCAAGAGTTAGGGAAAGGCCATTTCCATGAATTCCCCTCAACGATTTTACAAACAAGAGTGTCACCATTGAAACCAGAGTCATACAGAATTCTACTCCCATACTTACCCAAAAGGGGCCCTAAAGGGTGCCAATTATCATGCCATAAGAAGGTGGATTTACCATTCCCAATTCTATGCCTGATAATGGGGTGGATAGCTGATCTTAAGGCAAGAATCTTTCTCCAAACCCAAGAAGGATCATTAGGAATTCTAAGGCTCCAGAAGCTTCTACCTTTCAATAAATAAGATTTAACCCATTGGCACCACATGGATTGCTCCCCTCCCGAGAAAAGAAACCAAATATGCTTGGCAATAGAAGCCTTATTCCAAACCTCAAGAGACTTGAAACCAAGACCACCTTCAGATTTCGGAGTACAAACTCTATCCCAGGATATTTTAGCACTATGATACTTAAGATCGGTACCAGACCACAAGAAAGCTCTCATAAGACTATCAATCTCCTTAATAACTTTCTTAGGCAGGATAAACAAAGACGACCAATACACCTGCATGGAGAACAGGATAGTTTGAATGAGTTGGGCACGGCCAGCATAAGATAAGGACTTGTTAGTCCAGCTCTTAATTCTAGCCTCAAACTATCCTGTTCTCCATGCAGGTGTATTGGTCGTCAGCTTGGACCTTTTGAACCTTCGTTTTAACTTTTGAAGGGAGTTTGAACCTTTTAAACCTTTGTTTCAGATTCTTGAGGGAGCTTGAACCCGCTTGAACCTTCGTTTTAGCTTCTTGAGGGAGCTTGAACCTTTTGAACCCTTGTTTCGTCTTCTTGAGAATGTTGAACCTTCTCAACCTTCGTTTTAGCTTCTTGAGGGAGCTTGAACATTTTGAACCTTTATTTTAGCTTTTTGCGGGAGCAAAAAACCTTTTGAACACTTGTTTCGTCTTCTTGAGGATTTTGAACATTCTAAACCTTCGTTTTAGCTTCTTGTGGGAGCATGAACCTTTTGAACCTTTCTTTTAGCTTCTTGAGGGAGCTTGAACCTTTTGAACCTTTGTTTCAGCTTCTTGAGGAAGTTGAACCTTCTGAACCTTCGTTTTAGCTTCTTGAGGGAGCTTGAACCTTTGGAACCTTCGTTTTAGCTTCTGGAGGGAGTTTGAACCTTTTGAACTTTCGTTTCAACTTCTTGAAGGACTTGAACATCTTGAACCTTCGTTTTAGCTTCTTGAGGAAGCTTGAACCTTTTGAACCCATATTTTTGCTTCTTGAGGATGCTTCAACCCTCTGAACCTTCATTTTAGCTTCTTGAGGAACCTTGAACATTTTCAACCATCGTTTTAGCTTCTTGAAGGAGCTTGAACCTTTTGAATCTTCGTTTTAGCTTCTTGAGGGAGCTTGAACCTTTTGAACCTTCGTTTTAGCTTCTTGAGGAAGCTTGAACCTTTTGAACCCTTATTTTAGCTTCTTGAGGAAGTTGAACCTTCTGAACCTTCATTTTAGCTTCTTGAGGGAGCGTGAACCTTTTGAACCTTCGTTTTAGCTTCTTGAGGGTGCTTAAACCTTTTGAACCTTCGTTTTAGCTTCTTGAGGGTGCTTGAACCTTGTGAACCTTCGTTTTCGCTTCTTGAGGGAGCTTGAACCTTTTGAACCTTCGTTTTAGCATCTGGAGGGAGTTTGAACCTTTTGAACATTCGTTTCAACTTCTTGAGGACTTGAACATTTTGAACCTTCGTTTTAGCTTCTTGAGGAAACTTGAGCATTTTGAACCCTTATTTTGGCTTCATAAGGAAGTTTGAACCCTCTGAACCTTCGTTTTACCTTCTTGAGGAAGCCTGAACATTTTCAACCGTTGTTTTAGCTTCTTGAGGGAGCTTGAACCATTTGAACCTTTGTTTTAGCTTCTTGAGGGAGCTTGAACCTTTTGAACCCTTGTTTCAGCTTCTTGAGGAAGTTGAACCTTCTGAACCTTCCTTTTAGCTTCTTGAGGGAGCCTGAACCTTTTGAACCTTCGTTTCAACTGCTTGAGGAAGCTTGAACGTTTTGAACCCTTGTTTTGGCTTCTTGAAGAAGCTTGAATCCTCTGAACCTTCGTTTTAGCTTCTTGAGGAAGCTTGAACATTTTCAACCTTCGTTTTAGCTTCTTGAGGGAGCTTGAACCTTTTGAACCTTTGTTTTAGCTTCTTGAGGGAGCTTGAACCTTTTGAACCCTTGTTTCAGCTTCTTGAGGAAGTTGAAACTTCTGAACCTTCGTTTTAGCTTCTTGAGGGAGCTTGAACCTTTTGAACCTTCGTTATAGCTTCTGGAGGGAGTTTGAACCTTTTGAACCTTCGTTTCAACTTCTTGAGGGACTTGAACATCTTGAACCTTCGTTTTAGCTTCTTGAGGAAGCTTGAACCTTTTGAACCCTTATTTTGGCTTCTTAAGGAAGCTTGAACCCTCTGAACCTTCGTTTTAGCTTCTTGAGGGAGCTTGAACATTTTGAACCTTCGTTTTAGTTTCTTGAGGGAGCTTGAACCTTTTGAACCTTCGTTTTAGCTTCTTGAGGGAGCTTGAACCTTTTGAACCTTCGTTTTAGCTTCTTGAGGGAGCTTGAACCTTTTGAACCTTTGTTTTAGCTTCTGGAGGGAGCTTGAACCTTTTGAACCCTTGTTTCAGCTTCTTGAGGAAGTTGAACCTTCTGAACCTTCGTTTTAGCTTCTTGAGGGAGCTCGAACCTTTTGAACCTTCGTTTTAGCTTCTGGAGGGAGTTTGAACCTTTTGAACCTTCGTTTCAACTTCTTGAGGGACTTGAACATCTTGAACCTTCGTTTTAGCTTCTTGAGGAAGCTTGAACCTTTTGAACCCTTATTTTGGCTTCTTGAGGAAGCTTGAACCCTCTGAACCTTCGTTTTAGCTTCTTGAGTAAGCTTGAACCTTTTGAACCCTTATTTTAGCTTCTTGAGAAGCTTGAACCTTTTGAACCTTCGTTTGAGTTTTTTGAGGGAGCTTGAACCTTTTGAACCTTCGTTTTAGCTTCTTGAGGGAGCTTGAACCTTTTGAACCATCGTTTTAGCTTCTTGAGGGAGCTTGAACCTTTTGAACCTTCGTTTTAGGTTCTTGAGGGAGGTTGAACCTTTTGAACCTTTGTTTTAGCTTCTGGAGGGAGCTTGAACCTTTTGAACCCTTGTTTCAGCTTCTTGAGGAAGTTGAACCTTCTGAACCTTCGTTTTAGCTTCTTGAGGGAGCTTGAACCTTTTGAACCTTCGTTTTAGCTTCTGGAGGGAGTTTGAACCTTTTGAACCTTCGTTTCAACTTCTTGAGGGACTTGAACATCTTGAACCTTCGTTTTAGCTTCTTGAGGAAGCTTGGACCTTTTGAACCCTTATTTTGGCTTCTAGAGGAAGCTTGAACCCTCTGAACCTTTGTTTTAGCTTCTTGAGGAAGCTTGAATTTTGAACCTTCGTTTTAGCTTCTTGAGGGAGCTTGAACCTCTTGAACCTTCGTTTTAGCTTGTTGAGGGAGTTTGAACCTTTTGAACCTTCGTTTTAGCTTCATGAGGGAGCTTGAACCTTTTGAACCTTCGTTTTAGCTTCTTGAGGGTGCTTGACCCTTTTGAACCTTCGTTTTAGCTTCTTGAGGGTGCTTGAACCTTGTGAACCTTCGTTTTAGCTTCTTGAGGGAGTTTGAACCTTTTGAACCTTCGTTTCAACTTCTTGAGGACTTAAACATTTTGAACCTTCGTTTTAGCTTCTTGAGGAAGCTTGAACCTTTTGAACCCTTATTTTGACTTCTTGAGGAAGCTTGAACCCTCTGAACCTTCATTTTAGCTTTTTGAGTAAGCTTGAACATTTTGAACCCTTATTTTAGCTTCTTGAGGAGCTTGAACCTTTTGAAACTTCGTTTGAGTTTCTTGGGGGTGCTTGAACCTTTTGGACCCTTGTTTCAGCTTTTTGAGGAAGTTGAAGGTTCTGAACCTTCGTTTTAGCTTCTTGAGGGAGCTTTAACGTTTTGAACCTTCGTTCTGGCTTCTGGAGGGAGTTTGAACCTTTTGAACCCTTCGTTTCAACCTCATGAGGGACTTGAACATTTTGAACATTCGTTTTAGCTTCTTGAGAAAGCTTGAACCTTTTGAATTCTTGTTTTGGCTTCTTGAGGAAGCTTGAACCCTCGGAACCTTCGTTTTAGATTTTTCAGGGAGCTTGAACCTTTTGAACCTTCGTTTTAGCTTCTTGAGGGAGCTTCAACCTTTTGAACCCTTGTTTCAGCTTCTTGAGGAAGTTGAACCTTCTGAACCTTTGTTTTAGCTTCTTCTTGGAGCTTGGACCTTTTCAACCTTCGTTTTAGCTTCTGGAGGGAGTTTGAACCTTTTGAACCTTTGTTTCAGCTTCTTGAGGGACTTGAACATTTTGAACCTTCGTTTTAGCTTCTTGCGGAAGGTTGAACGTTTTGAACCCTTGTTTTGGCTTCTTGAGGAGGCTTGAACCCTTTTAACCTTCGTTTTAGCTTCTTGAGTAAACTTGAACATTTTCAACCTTCGTTTTAGCTTCTTGAGGGAGCTTGAACCTTTTGAACCTTCGTTTTAGCTTCTTGAGGGCATTTGAACCTTTTGAACCCTTGTTTCGGCTTCTTGAGGAAGTTGAACCTTCTGAACCTTCGTTTTAGCTTCTTGAGGGACTTCAACATTTTGAACCTTCGTTTTAGCTTCTTGAGGAAGCTTGAACCATTTGAACCCTTGTTTTGGCTTCTTGAGGGAGCTTGAATCCTCTGAACCCTTGTTTCAGCTTCTTGAGCAAGGTGAACCTTCTGAACCTTCGTTTTAGCTTCTTGAGGGATCTTGAACCTTTTGAACCTTCGTTTTAGCTTCTTGAGGAAGCTTCAACCTTTTGAACCTTCGTTTTTGCTTCTTGAGGAAGCTTCAACCTTTTGAACTTTCGTTTTAGCTTCTTGAGGAGGTTGAACCTTCTGAACCTTCGTTTTAGCTTCTTGAGGGAGCTTGAACATTTTGAACCTTCGTTTTAAATTTTTGAGGGAGATTGAACCTTTTCAACACTTATTTCAGCTTCTTGAGGAAGTTGAACCTTCTGAACCTTCGTTTTAGCTTCTTGAGGGAGCTTGAACCTTTTGAACCTTCGTTCTAGCTTCTGGAGGGAGTTTGAACCTTTTGAACCTTCGTTTTATCTTCTGGAGGGAGTTTGAATCTTTTGAACATTCGTTTCAACTTCTTGAGGGACTTCAACATTTTGAACCTTCGTTTTAGCTTCTTGAGGAAGCTTGAACCTTTCGAACCCTTGTTTTGGCTTTTTGATGAAGCTTGAATCCTTTGAACCTTCGTTTTAGCTTCTTGAGGAAGCTTGAACATTTTCAACCTTCGTTTTAGCTTCTTGAGGGAGCTTGAACCTTTTGAACCTTCGTTTTAACTTCTTGAAGGAGCTTGAACCTTTTGAACCTTCGTTTTAGCTTCTTGAGTGGGCTTGAAACTTTTGAACCATCGTTTTAGCTTTTTGAGGGAGCTTGATCCTTTTGAACCTTCATTTTAGCTTCTTGAGAGTGCTTGAACCTTTTGAACCTTTGTTTTAGCTTCTTGAGGAAGTTGAACCTTCTGAACCTTCGTTTTAGCTTCTTGAGGGAGCTTGAACCTTGTGAACCTTCGTTTTAGCTTCTTGAGGGAGCTTGAACCTTTTGAACCTTCGTTTTTGCTTCTGGAGGGAGTTTGAACCTTTTGATCCTTCGTTTCAACTCCTTGAGGGACTTCAAAATTTTGAACCTTCGTTTTAGCTTCTTGAGGAAGCTTGAACCTTTTGAACCCTTTTTTTTTTTTTTAATGCCCAGAACACCCCCAAAGCCGACCCCTTAGGAGCCAACTCTACAGGCCAAACTGGGGGGAGCTAGCCGCGCCACCTTAACCAGCGGACTCCCACTTTAGTGGCTAGGGGATTCGAAACCAAGTCCGTATGGAAGGGAGCAAACCTTCTTACCAACCCAGCTGGCCCCTCGGTGGTAACCTTTTGAACCCTTATTTTAGCTTCTTGAGGAAGCTTGAACATTTTCAACGTTCGTTTTAGATTCTTAAGAGAGCTTGAACCTTTTGAACCTTCGTTTTAGCTTCTTGAGTAAGCTTGAGCCTTTTGAACCTTCATTTTAGCTTCTTGAGTAAGCTTGGACTGTTTGAACCCTTATTTTAGCTTCTTGAGGAGCTTGAACCTTTTGAACCTTCGTTTTAGCTTCTTGAGGGAACTTGAACCTTTCGGACCCTTGTTTCAGCTTTTTGAGGAAGTTGAACCTTCTGAACCTTCGTTTTAGCTTCTTGAGGGAGCTTGAACCTTTTGAACCTTCGTTCTAGCTTCTAGAGGGAGTTTGAACCTTTTGAACCCTTCGTTTCAAGTTCTTGAGGCACTTGAACATTTTGAACATTCGTATTAGCTTCTTGAGAAAGCTTGAACCTTTTGAACCCTTGTTTTGGCTTCTTGAGGAAGCTTGAACCCTCGGAACCTTCGTTTTAGCGTCTGTAGGAAGCTTGAACATTTTCAACCTTCGTTTTAGATTCTTCAGGGAGCTTGAACCTTTTGAACCTTCGTTTTAGCTTCTCGAGGGAGTTTGAACCTTTTGAACCCTTGTTTCAGCTTCTTGAGGAAGTTGAACCTTGTGAACCTTCGTTTTAGCTTCTTCAGGGAGCTTGGACTTTTTCAACCTTCGTTTTAGCTTCTGGAGGGAGTTTGAACCTTTTGAACCTTCGTTTCAGCTTCTTGAGGGACTTGAACATTTTGAACCTTCGTTTTAGCTTCTTGCGGAAGGTTGAACATTTTGAACCCTTGTTTTGGCTTCTTGAGGAAGCTTGAACCCTCTTAACCTTCGTTTTAGCTTCTTGAGTAAGCTTGAACATTTTCAACCTTCGTTTTAAGCTTGTTGAGGGAGCTTGAACCTTTTGAACCTTCGTTTTAGCTTCTTGAGGGAGTTTGAACCTTTTGAACCCTTGTTTCGGCTTCTTGAGGAAGTTGAATCTTCGGAACCTTCGTTATAGCCTCTTGAGGGAGCTTGAACCTTTTGAACCTTCGTTTTAGGTTCTGGAGGGAGTTTGAACCTTTTGAACCTTCGTTTCAACTTCTTGAGGGACTTCAACGTTTTGAACCTTCGTTTTAGCTTCTTGAGGAAGCTTGAACCATTTGAACCCTTGTTTTGGCTTCTTGAGGAAGCTTGAATCCTCTGAACCTTCGCTGTAGCTTCTTGAGGAAGCTTGAACATTTTCAACCGTCGTTTTAGCTTCTTCAGGGAGCTTGAACCTTTTGAACCTTCGTTTTAGCATCTTGGGAAGCTTCAACCTTTTGAACCCCTATTTTAGCTTCTTGAGGAAGTTGAACCTTCGTTTTAGTTTCTTGAGGGAGCTTCAACCTTTTGAACCTTCGTTTGAGCTTCTTGAGGGAGCTGGAACCTTTTGAACCTTCGTTTTAGCTTCTTGAGGGAGCTCGAACCTTTTGAACCTTCGTTTTAGCTTCTTGTGCAAGCTTGAACCTTTTGAACCTTCGTTTTAGCTTTTTGAGGGAGCTTGAACCTTTTGAACCTTCGTTTTAGCTTCTTGAGGGAGCTTGAACCTTTTGAACCCTTGTTTTAGCTTCTTGAGGAAGTTGAACCTTCTGAACCTTCGTTTTAGCTTCTTAAGGCAGCTTGAACCTTTTGAACCTTCATTTTAGCTTCTGGAGGGAGTTTGAAACTTTTGATCCTTCGTTTCAACTTCTTGACGAACTTCAACATTTTGAACCTTCATTTTAGCTTCTTGAGGAAGCTTGAACGTTTTGAACCCTTGTTTTGGCTTCTTGAGGAAGCTTGAACCCTCTTAACCTTCGTTTTAGTTTCTTGAGGAAGCTTGAACATTTTCAACCTTCGTTTTAGCTTCTTGAGGGAGTTTGAACCTTTTGAACCTTTGTTTTAGCTTCTTGAGGGAGCTTGAATCTTTTGAACCCTTGTTTCAGTTTCTTGAGGAAGTTGAACCTTCTGAACCTTCATTTTAGCTTCTTGAGGGAGGTTGAACCTTTTGAACATTCGTTTTAGCTTCTTGAGGGAGCTTGAACCTTTTTAACCTTCGTTTTAGCTTCTGGAGGGAGTTCGAACCTTTTGAATTCAACTTCTTGAGGGACTTGAACATTTTGAACCTTCGTTTTAGCTTCTTGAGGAAGCTTGAACCTTTTGAACCCTTTTTGAGGAAGTTGAACCCTCGGAACCTTCGTTTTGGCTTCTGGAGGAAGCTTGAACATTTTCAACCTTCGTTTTAGCTTCTTGTGGGAGTTTGAACCTTTTGAACCTTCATTTTAGCTTCTTGAGGGAGCTTGAACCTTTTGAACCCTTGTTTCAGCTTCTTCTGGAAGTGGAACCTTCTGAACCTTCGTTTCAGCTTCTTCAGGGAGCTTGGACCTTTTAAACCTTCGTTTTAGCTTCTGGAGGGAGTTTGAACCTTTTGAACCTTCGTTTCAGCTTCTTGAGGGAGCTTGAACCTTTTGAACCTTCGTTTTAACTTTTTGAGGGAGTTTCAACCTTTTGAACCCTTGTTTCGTCTTCTTGAGGATGTTAAACCTTCTGAACCTTCGTTTTAGCTTCTTGAGGGAGCTTGAACCTTTTGAACCTTCGTTTTAGCTTCTGGAGGGGAGCTTGAACCTTTTGAACCTTTGTTTTGGCATCTTGAGGAAGGTTCAACCTTTTGAACCCTTATTTTAGCTTCTTGAGGGAGCTTGAACCTTTTGAACCCTTGTCTCAGTTTCTTGAGGAAGTTGAACCTTCTGAACCTTCATTTTAGCTTCTTGAGGGAGCTCGGACCTTTTGAACCTTCGTTTTAGCTTCTTGAGGGAGCTTGAACCTTTTGAACCTTCGTTTTGGCTTCTTGAGGGAGCTTGAACCTTTTAAACCCTTGTTTTAGCTTCTTGAGGAAGTTGAACCTTCTGAACCTTTGTTTTAGCTTCTTGAGGGAGCTTGAACCTTTTGAACCTTCGTTTTAGCTTATGGAGGGTGTTTGAACCTTTTGATCCTTCGTTTCAACTTCTTGTACTTGAACATTTTGAACCTTCGTTTTAGCTTCTTGAGGAAGCTTGAACCTTTTGAACCCTTATTTTAGCTTCTTGACGATGCTTGAACATTTTTAACGTTCGTTTTAGCTTCTTGAGGGAGCTTGAACCTTGTGAACGTTCGTTTTAGCTTCTTGAGGGATCTTGAAGCTTATGAACCTTCGTTTTTGCTTCTTAAGGAAGTTTGAACCTTTTGAACGTTCGTTTTAGCTTCTTGAGGAGGTTGAACCTTCTGAACCTTCGTTTTAGCTTCTTTAGGGAGCTTGAACCTTTTGCACCTTCATTTTAGCTTCTTGAGGGAGCTTGAACCTTTTGAACCCTTGTTTCAGCTTCTTGAGGAAGTTGAACCTTGTGAACCTTCGTTTTAGCTTCTTCAAGGAGCTTGGACATTTTCAACCTTCGTTTTAGTTTCTGGAGGGAGTTTGAACCTTTGGAACCTTCGTTTCAGCTTCTTGAGGGACTTGAACATTTTGAACCTTCGTTTTAGTTTCTTGAGGGAGCTTGAACCTTTTGAACCCTTGTTTCAGTTTCTTGAGGAAGTTGAACCTTCTGAACCTTCATTTTAGCTTCTTGAGGGAGCTGGAACCTTTTAAACCATCGTTTTAGCTTCTTGAGGGAGCTTGAACCTTTTAAACCCTTGTTTCAGCTTCTTGAGGAAGTTGAACTTTCTGAACCTTCGTTTTAGCTTCTTCAGGGAGCTTGAACCTTTTGAACCTTCATTTTAGCTTCTGGAGGGAGTTTTAACCTTTTGATCCTTCGTTTCAACTTCTTGAGGGACTTGAACATTTTGAACCTTCGTTTTAGCTTCTTGAGGAAGCTTGAACCTTTGAACCGTTATTTTAGCTTCTTTACGAAGCTTTGACATTTTTAACGTTCGTTTTAGCTTCTTAAGGGAGGTTGAACCTGGCGAACGTTCGTTTCAGCTTCTTGAGGGGGTTGAACCTTTTGAACCTTCGTTTTAGCTTCTTCTGGGAGCTTGATCCTTTTGAACCTTCGTTTTAGCTTCTTGAGGGAGCTTGAACCTTTTGAACCCTTGTTTCAGCTTCTTGTGGAAGTTGAACCTTCTGAACCTTCGTTTTTGCTTCTTCAGGGCTCTTGGACCTTTTGACCCTTGGTTTTAGCTTTTGGAGGGAGTTTGAACATTTTGAACCTTCGTTTCAGCTTCTTGAGGGACTTGAACATTTTGAACCTTCGTTTTAGCTTATTGAGGAAGCTTGAACGTTTTGAACCCTTGTTTCGGCTTCTTGAGGAAGCTTGAACCCTCTTAACCTTCGTTTTAGCTTCTTGAGGAAGCTTAAACATTTTCAACCTTCGTTTTAGCTTCTTGAGGGAGCTTGAGCCTTTTGAACCTTTGTTTTAGCTTCTTGAGGGAGCTTGAACCTTTTGAACCCTTGTTTCAGCTTCTTGAGGAAGTTGAACCTTCGGAACCTTCGTTTTAGCTTCTTGAGGGAGCTTGATCCTTTTGAACCTTCGTTTTAGCTTCTGGAGGGAGTTTGAACCTTTTGAACCTTCGTTTCAACTTCTTGAGGGACTTGAACATTTTGAACCTTTGTTTTAGCTTCTTGCGGAGGCTTGAACCTTTTGAACCTTATTTTGGCTTCTTGAGATATCTTGAACCCTCTGAACCTTCGTTTTAACTTCTTGAGGATGCTTGAACATTTTCAACATTCGTTTTAGCTTCTGGAAGGAGCTTGAACCTTTTGAACCTTCGTTTTAGCTTCTTGAGGGATCTTGAACCTTTTGAACCCTTGTTTCAGTTTCTTGAGGAAGTTGAACCTTCTGAACCTTCATTTTAGCTTCTTGAGGGAGCTGGAACTTTTTAAACCATCGTTTTAGCTTCTTGAGGGAGCTTGAACCTTTTAAACCCTTGTTTCAGCTTCTTGAGGAAGTTGAAGCTTCTGAACCTTCGCTTTAGCTTCTTCAGGGAGCTTGAACCTTTTGAACCTTCGTTTTAGCTTCTGGAGGGAGTTTGAACCTTTTGATCCTTCGTTTCAACTTCTTGAGGGACTTGAACATTTTGAACCTTCGTTTTAGCTTCTTGAGGAAGCTTGATCCTTTTGAACCTTTATTCTAGCTTCTTGACGAAGCTTTGACATTTTTAACGTTCGTTTTATCTTCTTGAGGGAGGTTGAACCTTGCGAACGTTCGTTTCAGCGTCTTGAGGGATCTTGAACCTTTTGAACCATCGTTTTAGCTTCTTAAGGAAGCTTGAACCTTTTGAACCTTCGTTTTAGCTTCTTGAGGGGGTTGAACCTTCTGAACCTTCGTTTTAGCTTCTTCAGGGAACTTCAACCTTTTGAACCTTCATTTTAGCTTCTTGAGGGAGTTTGAACCTTTTGAACCCTTGTTTCAGCTTCTTGAGGAAGTTGAACCTTGTGAACCTTCGTTTTAGCTTCTTCAGGGAGCTTGGACCTTTTCAACCTTCGTTTTAGCTTCTGGAGGGAATTTGAACATTTTGAACCTTCCTTTCAGCTTCTTGAGGGACTTGAACATTTTGAACCTTCGTTTTAGCTTCTTCAGGGAGTTTGAACCTTTTGAACCTTCGTTTTGGCTTCTTGAGGAGGTTGAACCTTCTGAACCTTCGTTTTAGCTTCTTTTGGGAGCTTGAACCTTTTGAACCTTCCTTTTAGCTTCTTGAGGGAGTTTGAACCTTTTGAAGACTTGTTTCAGCTTCTTGAGGAAGTTGAACCTTGTGAACCTTCGTTTTAGCTTCTTCAGGGAGCTTGGACCTTTTCAACCTTCGTTTTAGCTTCTGATGGAGTTTGAACCTTTTGAACCTTCGTTTCAGCTTCTTGAAGGACTTGAACATTTTGAACCTTCGTTTTAGCTTCTTGCGGCAGGTTGAACGTTTTGAACCCTTGTTTTGGGTTTTTGAGGAAGCTTGAACCCTCGGAACCTTCGTTTTAGCCTCTTGAGGAACCTTGAACATTTTCAACCTTCGTTTTAGCTTCTTCAGGGAGCTTGAACCTTTTGAACCTTCGTTTTAGCTTCTTGAGGGAGCTTGAACCTTTTGAACCCTTGTTTCAGCTTCTTGTGGAAGTTGAACCTTCGGAACCTTCGTTTTAGCTTCAGGAGGGAGCTTGATCCTTTTGAACCTTCGTTTTAGCTTCTGGAGGGAGTTTGAACCTTTTGAACCTTCGTTTCAACTTCTTGAGGGACTTGAACATTTTGAACCTTTGTTTTAGCTTCTTGCGGAGGCTTGAACCTTTTGAACCCTTATTTTGGCTTCTTGAGATATCTTGAACCCTCTGAACCTTCGTTTTAGCTTCTTGAGGATGCTTGAACATTTTCAACATTCGTTTTAGCTTCTGGAGGGAGCTTGAACCTTTTGAACCTTTGTTTTAGCTTCTTGAGGGAGCTTGAACCTTTTGAACCCTTGTTTCAGTTTCTTGAGGAAGTTGAACCTTCTGAACCTTCATTTTAGCTTCTTGAGGGAGCTGGAACTTTTTAAACCATCGTTTTAGCTTCTTGAGGGAGCTTGAACCTTTTAAACCCTTGTTTCAGCTTATTGAGGAAGTTGAAGCTTCTGAACCTTCGTTTTAGCTTCTTCATGGAGCTTGAACCTTTTGAACCTTCGTTTTAGCTTCTGGAGGGAGTTTTAACCTTTTGATCCTTCGTTTCAACTTCTTGAGGGACTTGAACATTTTGAACCTTCGTTTTAGCTTCTTGAGGAAGCTTGATCCTTTTGAACCCTTATTTTAGCTTCTTGACGAAGCTTTGACATTTTTAACGTTCGTTTTAGCTTCTTGAGGGAGGTTGAACCTTGCGAACGTTCGTTTCAGCTTCTTGAGGGATCTTGAACCTTTTGAACCTTCGTTTTAGCTTCTTAAGGAAGCTTGAACCTTTTGAACCTTCGTTTTAGCTTCTTGAGGGGGTTGAACCTTCTGAACCTTCGTTTTAGCTTCTTCAGGGAGCTTGAACCTTTTGAACCTTCATTTTAGCTTCTTGAGGGAGTTTGAACCTTTTGAACCCTTGTTTCAGCTTCTTGAGGAAGTTGAACCTTGTGAACCTTCGTTTTAGCTTCTTCAGGGAGCTTGGACCTTTTCAACCTTCGTTTTAGCTTCTGGAGGGAGTTTCAACCTTTTGAACCTTCCTTTCAGCTTCTTGAGGGACTTGAACATTTTGAACCTTCGTTTTAGCTTCTTCAGGGAGTTTGAACCTTTTGAACCTTCGTTTTAGCTTCTTGAGGAGGTTGAACCTTCTGAACCTTCGTTTTAGCTTCTTCTGGGAGCTTGAACCTTTTGAACCTTCCTTTTAGCTTCTTGAGGGAGTTTGAACCTTTTGAACACTTGTTTCAGCTTCTTGAGGAAGTTGAACCTTGTGAACCTTCGTTTTAGCTTCTTCAGGGAGCTTGGACCTTTTCAACCTTCGTTTTAGCTTCTGATGGAGTTTGAATCTTTTGAACCTTCGTTTCAGCTTCTAGAAGGACTTGAACATTTTGAACCTTCGTTTTAGCTTCTTGCGCCAGGTTGTACAATTTGAACCCTTGTTTTGGGTTTTTGAGGAAGCTTGAACCCTCGGAACCTTCGTTTTAGCTTCTTGAGGAACCTTGAACATTTTCAACCTTCGTTTTAGCTTCTTCGGGGAGCTTGAACCTTTTGAACCTTCGTTTTAGCTTCTTGAGGGAGCTTGAACCTTTTGAACCCTTGTTTCAGCTTCTTGTGGAAGTTGAACCTTCTGAACCTTCGTTTTAGCTTCTTCAGGGCTCTTGGACCTTTTGAACCTTGGTTTTAGCTTCTGGAGGGAGTTTGAACATTTTGAACCTTCGTTTCAGCTTCTTGAGGGACTTGAACATTTTGAACCTTCGTTTTAGCTTCTTGAGGAAGCTTGAACGTTTTGAACCCTTGTTTCGGCTTCTTGAGGAAGCTTGAACCCTCTTAACCTTCGTTTTAGCTTCTTGAGGAAGCTTGAACATTTTCAACCTTCGTTTTAGCTTCTTGAGGGAGCTTGAGCCTTTTGAACCTTTGTTTTAGCTTCTTGAGGGAGCTTGAACCTTTTGAACCCTTGTTTCAGCTTCTTGAGGAAGTTGCACCTTCGGAACCTTCGTTTTAGCTTCTTGAGGGAGCTTGATCCTTTTGAACCTTCGTTTTAGCTTCTGGAGGGAGTTTGAACCTTTTGAACCTTCGTTTCAACTTCTTGAGGGACTTGAACATTTTGAACCTTTGTTTTAGCTTCTTGCGGAGGCTTGAACCTTTTGAACCCATATTTTGGCTTCTTGAGATATCTTGAACCCTCTGAACCTTCGTTTTAGCTTCTTGAGGATGCTTGAACATTTTCAACATTCGTTTTGGCTTCTGGAGGGAGCTTGAACCTTTTGAACCTTCGTTTTAGCTTCTTGAGGGAGCTTGAACCTTTTGAACCCTTGTTTCAGTTTCTTGAGGAAGTTGAACCTTCTGAACCTTCATTTTAGCTTCTTGAGGGAGCTGGAACTTTTTAAACCATCGTTTTAGCTTCTTGAGGGAGCTTGAACCTTTTAAACCCTTGTTTCAGCTTCTTGAGGAAGTTGAACCTTCTGAACCTTCGTTTTAGCTTCTTCAGGGAGCTTGAACCGTTTGAACCTTCGTTTTATCTTCTGGAGGGAGTTTTAACCTTTTGATCCTTCGTTTCAACTTCTTGAGGGACTTGAACATTTTGAACCTTCGTTTTAGCTTCTTGAGGAAGCTTGAACCTTTTGAACCCTTATTTGAGCTTCTTGACGAAGCTTTGACATTTTTAACGTTCGTTTTAGCTTCTTGAGGGAGGTTGAACCTTGCGAACGTTCGTTTCAGCTTCTTGAGGGATCTTGAACCTTTTGAACGTTCGTTTTAGCTTCTTAAGGAAGCTTGAACTTTTGAACCTTCGTTTTAGCTTCTTGAGGGGGTTGAACCTTCTGAACCTTCGTTTTAGCTTCTTCAGGGAGCTTGAACCTTTTGAACCTTCATTTTAGCTTCTTGAGGGAGTTTGAACCTTTTGAACCCTTGTTTCAGCTTCTTGTGGAAGTTGAACCTTGTGAACCTTCGTTTTAGCTTCTTCAGGGAGCTTGGACCTTTTCAACCTTCGTTTTAGCTTCTGATGGAGTTTGAACCTTTTGAACCTTCGTTTCAGCTTCTTGAAGGACTTGAACATTTTGAACCTTCGTTTTAGCTTCTTGCGGCAGGTTGAACGTTTTGAACCCTTGTTTTGGGTTTTTGAGGAAGCTTCAACCCTCGGAACCTTCGTTTTAGCTTTTTGAGGAACCTTGAACATTTTCAACCTTCGTTTTAGCTTTTTCAGGGAGCTTGAACCTTTTGAACCTTCGTTTTAGCTTCTTGAGGGAGCTTGAACCTTTTGAACCTTTGTTTCAGCTTCTTGTGGAAGTTGAACCTTCTGAACCTTCGTTTTAGCTTCAGGGCTCTTGGACCTTTTGAACCTTGGTTTTAGCTTCTGGAGGGAGTTTGAACATTTTGAACCTTCGTTTCAGCTTCTTGAGGGACTTGAACATTTTGAACCTTCGTTTTAGCTTCTTGAGGAAGCTTGAACGTTTTGAACCCTTGTTTCGGCTTCTTGAGGAAGCTTGAACCCTCTTAACCTTCGTTTTAGCTTCTTGAGGAAGCTTGAACATTTTCAACCTTCGTTTTAGCTTCTTGAGGGAGCTTGAGCCTTTTGAACCTTTGTTTTAGCTTCTTGAGGGAGCTTGAACCTTTTGAACCCTTGTTTCAGCTTCTTGAGGAAGTTGAACCTTCGGAACCTTCGTTTTAGCTTCTTGAGGGAGCTTGATCCTTTTGAACCTTCGTTTTAGCTTCTGGAGGGAGTTTGAACCTTTTGAACCTTCGTTTCAACTTCTTGAGGGACTTGAACATTTTGGACCTTTGTTTTAGCTTCTTGCGGAGGCTTGAACCTTTTGAACCCTTATTTTGGCTTCTTGAGATATCTTGAACCCTCTGAACCTTCGTTTTAACTTCTTGAGGATGCTTGAACATTTTCAACATTCGTTTTAGCTTCTGGAAGGAGCTTGAACCTTTTGAACCTTCGTTTTAGCTTCTTGAGGGAGCTTGAACCTTTTGAACCCTTGTTTCAGCTTCTTGAGGAAGTTGAACCTTCTGAACCTTCATTTTAGCTTCTTGAGGGAGCCAGAACTTTTTAAACCATCGTTTTAGCTTCTTGAGGGAGCTTGAACCTTGTAAACCCTTGTTTCAGCTTCTTGAGGAAGTTGAAGCTTCTGAACCTTCGTTTTAGCTTCTTCAGGGAGCTTGAACCATTTGAACCTTCGTTTTAGCTTCTGGAGGGAGTTTTAACCTTTTGATCCTTCGTTTCAACTTCTTGAGGGACTTGAACATTTTGAACCTTCGTTTTAGCTTCTTGAGGAAGCTTGATCCTTTTGAACCCTTATTCTAGCTTCTTGACGAAGCTTTGACATTTTTAACGTTCGTTTTAGCTTCTTGAGGGAGGTTGAACCTTGCGAACGTTCGTTTCAGCTTCTTGAGGGATCTTGAACCTTTTGAACCTTCGTTTTAGCTTCTTAAGGAAGCTTGAACCTTTTGAACCTTCGTTTTAGCTTCTTGAGGGGGTTGAACCTTCTGAACCTTCGTTTTAGCTTCTTCAGGGAACTTCAACCTTTTGAACCTTCATTTTAGCTTCTTGAGGGAGTTTGAACCTTTTGAACCCTTGTTTCAGCTTCTTGAGGAAGTTGAACCTTGTGAACCTTCGTTTTAGCTTCTTCAGGGAGCTTGGACCTTTTCAACCTTCGTTTTAGCTTCTGGAGGGAATTTGAACCTTTTGAACCTTCCTTTCAGCTTCTTGAGGGACTTGAACATTTTGAACCTTCGTTTTAGCTTCTTCAGGGAGTTTGAACCTTTTGAACCTTCGTTTTGGCTTCTTGAGGAGGTTGAACCTTCTGAACCTTCGTTTTAGCTTCTTTTGGGAGCTTGAACCTTTTGAACCTTCCTTTTAGCTTCTTGAGGGAGTTTGAACCTTTTGAACACTTGTTTCAGCTTCTTGAGGAAGTTGAACCTTGTGAACCTTCGTTTTAGCTTCTTCAGGGAGCTTGGACCTTTTCAACCTTCGTTTTAGCTTCTGATGGAGTTTGAACCTTTTGAACCTTCGTTTCAGCTTCTTGAAGGACTTGAACATTTTCAACCTTCGTTTTAGCTTCTTGCGGCAGGTTGAACGTTTTGAACCCTTGTTTTGGGTTTTTGAGGAAGCTTGAACCCTCGGAACCTTCGTTTTAGCCTCTTGAGGAACCTTGAACATTTTCAACCTTCGTTTTAGCTTCTTCAGGGAGCTTGAACCTTTTGAACCTTCGTTTTAGCTTCCTGAGGGAGCTTGAACCTTTTGAACCCTTGTTTCAGCTTCTTGTGGAAGTTGAACCTTCGGAACCTTCGTTTTAGCTTCAGGAGGGAGCTTGATCCTTTTGAACCTTCGTTTTAGCTTCTGGAGGGAGTTTGAACCTTTTGAACCTTCGTTTCAACTTCCTGAGGGACTTGAACATTTTGAACCTTTGTTTTAGCTTCTTGCGGAGGCTTGAACCTTTTGAACCCTTATTTTGGCTTCTTGAGTTATCTTGAACCCTCTGAACCTTCGTTTTAGCTTCTTGAGGATGCTTGAACATTTTCAACATTCGTTTTAGCTTCTGGAGGGAGCTTGAACCTTTTGAACCTTTGTTTTAGCTTCTTGAGGGAGCTTGAACCTTTTGAACCCTTGCTTCAGTTTCTTGAGGAAGTTGAACCTTCTGAACCTTCATTTTAGCTTCTTGAGGGAGCTGGAACTTTTTAAACCATCGTTTTAGCTTCTTGAGGGAGCTTGAACCTTTTAAACCCTTGTTTCAGCTTATTGAGGAAGTTGAAGCTTCTGAACCTTCGTTTTAGCTTCCTCAGGGAGCTTGAACCTTTTGAACCTTCGTTTTAGCTTCTGGAGGGAGTTTTAACCTTTTGATCCTTCGTTTCAACTTCTTGAGGGACTTGAACATTTTGAACCTTCGTTTTAGCTTCTTGAGGAAGCTTGAACCTTTTGAACCCTTATTTTAGCTTCTTGACGAAGCTTTGACATTTTTAACGTTCGTTTTAGCTTCTTGAGGGAGGTTGAACCTTGCGAACGTTCGTTTCAGCTTCTTGAGGGATCTTGAACCTTTTGAACCTTCGTTTTAGCTTCTTAAGGAAGCTTGAACCTTTTGAACCTTCGTTTTAGCTTCTTGAGGGGGTTGAACCTTCTGAACCTTCGTTTTAGCTTCTTCAGGGAGCTTGAACCTTTTGAACCTTCATTTTAGCTTCTTGAGGGAGTTTGAACCTTTTGAACCCTTGTTTCAGCTTCTTGAGGAAGTTGAACCTTGTGAACCTTCGTTTTAGCTTCTTCAGGGAGCTTGGACCTTTTCAACCTTCGTTTTAGCTTCTGGAGGGAGTTTCAACCTTTTGAACCTTCCTTTCAGCTTCTTGAGGGACTTGAACATTTTGAACCTTCGTTTTAGCTTCTTCAGGGAGTTTGAACCTTTTGAACCTTCGTTTTAGCTTCTTGAGGAGGTTGAACCTTCTGAACCTTCGTTTTAGCTTCTTCTGGGAGCTTGAACCTTTTGAACCTTCCTTTTAGCTTCTTGAGGGAGTTTGAACCTTTTGAACACTTGTTTCAGCTTCTTGAGGAAGTTGAACCTTGTGAACCTTCGTTTTAGCTTCTTCAGGGAGCTTGGACCTTTTCAACCTTCGTTTTAGCTTCTGATGGAGTTTGAATCTTTTGAACCTTCGTTTCAGCTTCTAGAAGGACTTGAACATTTTGAACCTTCGTTTTAGCTTCTTGCGCCAGGTTGTACAATTTGAACCCTTGTTTTGGGTTTTTGAGGAAGCTTGAACCCTCGGAACCTTCGTTTTAGCTTCTTGAGGAACCTTGAACATTTTCAACCTTCGTTTTAGCTTCTTCGGGGAGCTTGAACCTTTTGAACCTTCGTTTTAGCTTCTTGAGGGAGCTTGAACCTTTTGAACCCTTGTTTCAGCTTCTTGTGGAAGTTGAACCTTCTGAACCTTCGTTTTAGCTTCTTCAGGGCTCTTGGACCTTTTGAACCTTGGTTTTAGCTTCTGGAGGGAGTTTGAACATTTTGAACCTTCGTTTCAGCTTTTTGAGGGACTTGAACATTTTGAACCTTCGTTTTAGCTTCTTGAGGAAGCTTGAACGTTTTGAACCCTTGTTTCGGCTTCTTGAGGAAGCTTGAACCCTCTTAACCTTCGTTTTAGCTTCTTGAGGAAGCTTGAACATTTTCAACCTTCGTTTTAGCTTCTTGAGGGAGCTTGAGCCTTTTGAACCTTTGTTTTAGCTTCTTGAGGGAGCTTGAACCTTTTGAACCCTTGTTTCAGCTTCTTGAGGAAGTTGAACCTTCGGAACCTTCGTTTTAGCTTCTTGAGGGAGCTTGATCCTTTTGAACCTTCGTTTTAGCTTCTGGAGGGAGTTTGAACCTTTTGAACCTTCGTTTCAACTTCTTGAGGGACTTGAACATTTTGAACCTTTGTTTTAGCTTCTTGCGGAGGCTTGAACCTTTTGAACCCATATTTTGGCTTCTTGAGATATCTTGAACCCTCTGAACCTTCGTTTTAGCTTCTTGAGGATGCTTGAACATTTTCAACATTCGTTTTGGCTTCTGGAGGGAGCTTGAACCTTTTGAACCTTCGTTTTAGCTTCTTGAGGGAACTTGAACCTTTTGAACCCTTGTTTCAGTTTCTTGAGGAAGTTGAACCTTCTGAACCTTCATTTTAGCTTCTTGAGGGAGCTGGAACTTTTTAAACCATCGTTTTAGCTTCTTGAGGGAGCTTGAACCTTTTAAACCCTTGTTTCAGCTTCTTGAGGAAGTTGAACCTTCTGAACCTTCGTTTTAGCTTCTTCAGGGAGCTTGAACCGTTTGAACCTTCGTTTTATCTTCTGGAGGGAGTTTTAACCTTTTGATCCTTCGTTTCAACTTCTTGAGAGACTTGAACATTTTGAACCTTCGTTTTAGCTTCTTGAGGAAGCTTGAACCTTTTGAACCCTTATTTGAGCTTCTTGACGAAGCTTTGACATTTTTAACGTTCGTTTTAGCTTCTTGAGGGAGGTTGAACCTTGCGAACGTTCGTTTCAGCTTCTTGAGGGATCTTGAACCTTTTGAACGTTCGTTTTAGCTTCTTAAGGAAGCTTGAACTTTTGAACCTTCGTTTTAGCTTCTTGAGGGGGTTGAACCTTCTGAACCTTCGTTTTAGCTTCTTCAGGGAGCTTGAACCTTTTGAACCTTCATTTTAGCTTCTTGAGGGAGTTTGAACCTTTTGAACCCTTGTTTCAGCTTCTTGTGGAAGTTGAACCTTGTGAACCTTCGTTTTAGCTTCTTCAGGGAGCTTGGACCTTTTCAACCTTCGTTTTAGCTTCTGATGGAGTTTGAACCTTTTGAACCTTCGTTTCAGCTTCTTGAAGGACTTGAACATTTTGAACCTTCGTTTTAGCTTCTTGCGGCAGGTTGAACGTTTTGAACCCTTGTTTTGGGTTTTTGAGGAAGCTTCAACCCTCGGAACCTTCGTTTTAGCTTTTTGAGGAACCTTGAACATTTTCAACCTTCGTTTTAGCTTTTTCAGGGAGCTTGAACCTTTTGAACCTTCGTTTTAGCTTCTTGAGGGAGCTTGAACCTTTTGAACCTTTGTTTCAGCTTCTTGTGGAAGTTGAACCTTCTGAACCTTCGTTTTAGCTTCAGGGCTCTTGGACCTTTTGAACCTTGGTTTTAGCTTCTGGAGGGAGTTTGAACATTTTGAACCTTCGTTTCAGCTTCTTGAGGGACTTGAACATTTTGAACCTTCGTTTTAGCTTCTTGAGGAAGCTTGAACGTTTTGAACCCTTGTTTCGGCTTCTTGAGGAAGCTTGAACCCTCTTAACCTTCGTTTTAGCTTCTTGAGGAAGCTTGAACATTTTCAACCTTCATTTTAGCTTCTTGAGGGAGCTTGAGCCTTTGGAACCTTTGTTTTAGCTTCTTAAGGGAGCTTGAACCTTTTGAACCCTTGTTTCAGCTTCTTGAGGAAGTTGAACCTTCGGAACCTTCGTTTTAGCTTCTTGAGGGAGCTTGATCCTTTTGAACCTTCGTTTTAGCTTCTGGAGGGAGTTTGAACCTTTTGAACCTTCGTTTCAACTTCTTGAGGGACTTGAACATTTTGGACCTTTGTTTTAGCTTCTTGCGGAGGCTTGAACCTTTTGAACCCTTATTTTGGCTTCTTGAGATATCTTGAACCCTCTGAACCTTCGTTTTAACTTCTTGAGGATGCTTGAACATTTTCAACATTCGTTTTAGCTTCTGGAAGGAGCTTGAACCTTTTGAACCTTCGTTTTAGCTTCTTGAGGGAGCTTGAACCTTTTGAACCCTTGTTTCAGCTTCTTGAGGAAGTTGAACCTTCTGAACCTTCATTTTAGCTTCTTGAGGGAGCCAGAACTTTTTAAACCATCGTTTTAGCTTCTTGAGGGAGCTTGAACCTTGTAAACCCTTGTTTCAGCTTCTTGAGGAAGTTGAAGCTTCTGAACCTTCGTTTTAGCTTCTTCAGGGAGCTTGAACCGTTTGAACCTTCGTTTTAGCTTCTAGAGGGAGTTTTAACCTTTTGATCCTTCGTTTCAACTTCGTGAGGGACTTGAACATTTTGAACCTTCGTTTTAGCTTCTTGAGGAAGCTTGATCCTTTTGAACCCTTATTCTAGCTTCTCGACGAAGCTTTGACATTTTTAACGTTCGTTTTAGCTTCTTGAGGGAGGTTGAACCTTGCGAACGTTCGTTTCAGCTTCTTGAGGGATCTTGAACCTTTTGAACCTTCGTTTTAGCTTCTTAAGGAAGCTTGAACCTTTTGAACCTTCGTTTTAGCTTCTTGAGGGGGTTGAACCTTCTGAACCTTCGTTTTAGCTTCTTCAGGGAACTTCAACCTTTTGAACCTTCATTTTAGCTTCTTGAGGGAGTTTGAACCTTTTGAACCCTTGTTTCAGCTTCTTGAGGAAGTTGAACCTTGTGAACCTTCGTTTTAGCTTCTTCAGGGAGCTTGGACCTTTTCAACATTCGTTTTAGCTTCTGCAGGGAATTTGAACCTTTTGAACCTTCCTTTCAGCTTCTTGAGGGACTTGAACATTTTGAACCTTCGTTTTAGCTTCTTCAGGGAGTTTGAACCTTTTGAACCTTCGTTTTGGCTTCTTGAGGAGGTTGAACCTTCTGAACCTTCGTTTTAGCTTCTTTTGGGAGCTTGAACCTTTTGAACCTTCCTTTTAGCTTCTTGAGGGAGTTTGAACCTTTTGAACACTTGTTTCAGCTTCTTGAGGAAGTTGAACCTTGTGAACCTTCGTTTTAGCTTCTTCAGGGAGCTTGGACCTTTTCAACCTTCGTTTTAGCTTCTGATGGAGTTTGAACCTTTTGAACCTTCGTTTCAGCTTCTTGAAGGACTTGAACATTTTCAACCTTCGTTTTAGCTTCTTGCGGCAGGTTGAACGTTTTGAACCCTTGTTTTGGGTTTTTGAGGAAGCTTGAACCCTCGGAACCTTCGTTTTAGCCTCTTGAGGAACCTTGAACATTTTCAACCTTCGTTTTAGCTTCTTCAGGGAGCTTGAACCTTTTGAACCTTCGTTTTAGCTTCCTGAGGGAGCTTGAACCTTTTGAACCCTTGTTTCAGCTTCTTGTGGAAGTTGAACCTTCGGAACCTTCGTTTTAGCTTCAGGAGGGAGCTTGATCCTTTTGAACCTTCGTTTTAGCTTCTGGAGGGAGTTTGAACCTTTTGAACCTTCGTTTCAACTTCTTGAGGGACTTGAACATTTTGAACCTTTGTTTTAGCTTCTTGCGGAGGCTTGAACCTTTTGAACCCATATTTTGGCTTCTTGAGATATCTTGAACCCTCTGAACCTTCGTTTTAGCTTCTTGAGGATGCTTGAACATTTTCAACATTCGTTTTGGCTTCTGGAGGGAGCTTGAACCTTTTGAACCTTCGTTTTAGCTTCTTGAGGGAACTTGAACCTTTTGAACCCTTGTTTCAGTTTCTTGAGGAAGTTGAACCTTCTGAACCTTCATTTTAGCTTCTTGAGGGAGCTGGAACTTTTTAAACCATCGTTTTAGCTTCTTGAGGGAGCTTGAACCTTTTAAACCCTTGTTTCAGCTTATTGAGGAAGTTGAAGCTTCTGAACCTTCGTTTTAGCTTCTTCAGGGAGCTTGAACCTTTTGAACCTTCGTTTTAGCTTCTGGAGGGAGTTTTAACCTTTTGATCCTTCGTTTCAACTTCTTGAGGGACTTGAACATTTTGAACCTTCGTTTTAGCTTCTTGAGGAAGCTTGAACCTTTTGAACCCTTATTTTAGCTTCTTGACGAAGCTTTGACATTTTTAACGTTCGTTTTAGCTTCTTGAGGGAGGTTGAACCTTGCGAACGTTCGTTTCAGCTTCTTGAGGGATCTTGAACCTTTTGAACCTTCGTTTTAGCTTCTTAAGGAAGCTTGAACCTTTTGAACCTTCGTTTTAGCTTCTTGAGGGGGTTGAACCTTCTGAACCTTCGTTTTAGCTTCTTCAGGGAGCTTGAACCTTTTGAACCTTCATTTTAGCTTCTTGAGGGAGTTTGAACCTTTTGAACCCTTGTTTCAGCTTCTTGAGGAAGTTGAACCTTGTTAACCTTCGTTTTAGCTTCTTCAGGGAGCTTGGACCTTTTCAACCTTCGTTTTAGCTTCTGGGGGGAGTTTGAACCTTTTGAACCTTCCTTTCAGCTTCTTGAGGGACTTGAACATTTTGAACCTTCGTTTTAGCTTCTTCAGGGAGTTTGAACCTTTTGAACCTTCGTTTTAGCTTCTTGAGGAGGTTGAACCTTCTGAACCTTCGTTTTAGCTTCTTCTGGGAGCTTGAACCTTTTGAACCTTGCTGTTGGCTTCTTGAGGGAGTTTGAACCTTTTGAACACTTGTTTCAGCTTCTTGAGGAAGTTGAACCTTGTGAACCTTCGTTTTTGCTTCTTCAGGGAGCTTGGACCTTTTCAACCTTCGTTTTAGCTTCTGATGGAGTTTGAATCTTTTGAACCTTCGTTTCAGCTTCTAGAAGGACTTGAACATTTTGAACCTTCGTTTTAGCTTCTTGCGCCAGGTGGTACAATTTGACCCCTTGTTTTGGGTTTTTGAGGATGCTTGAACCCTCAGAACCTTCGTTTTAGCTTCTTGAGGAACCTTGAACATTTTCAACCTTCGTTTTAGCTTCTTCGGGGAGCTTGAACCTTGTGAACCTTCGTTTTAGCTTCTTGAGGGAGCTTGAACCTTTTGAACCCTTGTTTCAGCTTCTTGTGGAAGTTGAACCTTCTGAACCTTCGTTTTAGCTTCTTCAGGGCTCTTGGACCTTTTGAACCTTGGTTTTAGCTTCTGGAGGGAGTTTGAACATTTTGAACCTTCGTTTCAGCTTCTTGAGGGACTTGAACATTTTGAACCTTCGTTTTAGCTTCTTGAGGAAGCTTGAACGTTTTGAACCCTTGTTTCGGCTTCTTGAGGAAGCTTGAACCCTCTTAACCTTCGTTTTAGCTTCTTGAGGAAGCTTGAACATTTTCAACCTTCGTTTTAGCTTCTTGAGGGAGCTTGAGCCTTTTGAACCTTTGTTTTAGCTTCTTGAGGGAGCTTGAACCTTTTGAACCCTTGTTTCAGCTTCTTGAGGAAGTTGAACCTTCGGAACTTTCGTTTTAGCTTCTTGAGGGAGCTTGATCCTTTTGAACCTTCGTTTTAGCTTCTGGAGGGAGTTTGAACCTTTTGAACCTTCGTTTCAACTTCTTGAGGGACTTGAACATTTTGAACCTTTGTTTTAGCTTCTTGCGGAGGCTTGAACCTTTTGAACCCATATTTTGACTTCTTGAGATATCTTGAACCCTCTGAACCTTCGTTTTAGCTTCTTGAGGGTGCTTGAACATTTTCAACATTCGTTTTAGCTTCTGGAGGGAGCTTGAACCTTTTGAACCTTCGTTTTAGCTTCTTGAGGGAGCTTGAACCTTTTGAACCCTTGTTTCAGTTTCTTGAGGAAGTTGAACCTTCTGAACCTTCATTTTAGCTTCTTGAGGGAGCTGGAACTTTTTAAACCATCGTTTTAGCTTCTTGAGGGAGCTTGAACCTTTTAAACCCTTGTTTCAGCTTCTTGAGGAAGTTGAACCTTCTGAACCTTCGTTTTAGCTTCTTCAGGGAGCTTGAACCGTTTGAACCTTCGTTTTATCTTCTGGAGGGAGTTTTAACCTTTTGATCCTTCGTTTCAACTTCTTGAGGGACTTGAACATTTTGAACCTTCGTTTTAGCTTCTTGAGGAAGCTTGAACCTTTTGAACCCTTATTTGAGCTTCTTGACGAAGCTTTGACATTTTTAACGTTCGTTTTAGCTTCTTGAGGGAGGTTGAACCTTGCGAACGTTCGTTTCAGCTTCTTGAGGGATCTTGAACCTTTTGAACGTTCGTTTTAGCTTCTTAAGGAAGCTTGAACTTTTGAACCTTCGTTTTAGCTTCTTGAGGGGGTTGAACCTTCTGAACCTTCGTTTTAGCTTCTTCAGGGAGCTTGAACCTTTTGAACCTTCATTTTAGCTTCTTGAGGGAGTTTGAACCTTTTGAACCCTTGTTTCAGCTTCTTGTGGAAGTTGAACCTTGTGAACCTTCGTTTTAGCTTCTTCAGGGAGCTTGGACCTTTTCAACCTTCGTTTTAGCTTCTGGAGGGAGTTTGAACCTTTTGAACCTTCCTTTCTGCTTCTTGAGGGACTTGAACATTTTGAACCTTCGTTTTAGCTTCTTCAGGGAGTTTGAACCTTTTGAACCTTCGTTTTAGCTTCTTGAGGAGGTTGAACCTTCTGAACCTTCGTTTTAGCTTCTTCTGGGAGCTTGAACCTTTTGAACCTTCCTTTTAGCTTCTTGTGGGAGTTTGAACCTTTTGAACACTTGTTTCAGCTTCTTGAGGAAGTTGAACCTTGTGAACCTTCGTTTTAGCTTCTTCAGGGAGCTTGGACCTTTTCAACCTTCGTTTTAGCTTCTGATGGAGTTTGAACCTTTTGAACCTTCGTTTCAGCTTCTTGAAGGACTTGAACATTTTGAACCTTCGTTTTAGCTTCTTGCGGCAGGTTGAACGTTTTGAACCCTTGTTTTGGGTTTTTGAGGAAGCTTCAACCCTCGGAACCTTCGTTTTAGCTTTTTGAGGAACCTTGAACATTTTCAACCTTCGTTTTAGCTTTTTCAGGGAGCTTGAACCTTTTGAACCTTCGTTTTAGCTTCTTGAGGGAGCTTGAACCTTTTGAACCTTTGTTTCAGCTTCTTGTGGAAGTTGAACCTTCTGAACCTTCGTTTTAGCTTCAGGGCTCTTGGACCTTTTGAACCTTGGTTTTAGCTTCTGGAGGGAGTTTGAACATTTTGAACCTTCGTTTCAGCTTCTTGAGGGACTTGAACATTTTGAACCTTCGTTTTAGCTTCTTGAGGAAGCTTGAACGTTTTGAACCCTTGTTTCGGCTTCTTGAGGAAGCTTGAACCCTCTTAACCTTCGTTTTAGCTTCTTGAGGAAGCTTGAACATTTTCGACCTTCGTTTTAGCTTCTTGAGGGAGCTTGAGCCTTTTGAACCTTTGTTTTAGCTTCTTGAGGGAGCTTGAACCTTTTGAACCCTTGTTTCAGCTTCTTGAGGAAGTTGAACCTTCGGAACCTTCGTTTTAGCTTCTTGAGGGAGCTTGATCCTTTTGAACCTTCGTTTTAGGTTCTGGAGGGAGTTTGAACCTTTTGAACCTTCGTTTCAACTTCTTGAGGGACTTGAACATTTCGAACCTTTGTTTTAGCTTCTTGCGGAGGCTTGAACCTTTTGAACCCTTATTTTGGCTTCTTGAGAAATCTTGAACCCTCTGAACCTTCGTTTTAGCTTCTTGAGGATGCTTGAACATTTTCAACATTCGTTTTAGCTTCTGGAGGGAGCTTGAACCTTTTGAACCTTCGTTTTAGCTTCTTGAGGGAGCTTGAACCTTTTGAACCCTTGTTTCAGCTTCTTGAGGAAGTTGAACCTTCTGAACCTTCATTTTAGCTTCTTGAGGGAGCTGGAACTTTTTAAACCATCGTTTTAGCTTCTTGAGGGAGCTTGAACCTTGTAAACCCTTGTTTCAGCTTCTTGAGGAAGTTGAACCTTCTGAACCTTCGTTTTAGCTTCTTCAGGGAGCTTGAACCGTTTGAACCTTCGTTTTAGCTTCTGGAGGGAGTTTTAACCTTTTGATCCTTCGTTTCAACTTCTTGAGGGACTTGAACATTTTGAACCTTCGTTTTAGCTTCTTGAGGAAGCTTGAACCTTTTGAACCCTTATTTTAGCTTCTTGACGAAGCTTTGACATTTTTAACGTTCGTTTTAGCTTCTTGAGGGAGGTTGAACCTTGCGAACGTTCGTTTCAGCTTCTTGAGGGATCTTGAACCTTTTGAACCTTCGTTTTAGCTTCTTAAGGAAGCTTGAACCTTTTGAACCTTCGTTTTAGCTTCTTGAGGGGGTTGAACCTTCTGAACCTTCGTTTTAGCTTCTTCAGGGAGCTTGAACCTTTTGAACCTTCATTTTAGCTTCTTGAGGGAGTTTGAACCTTTTGAACCCTTGTTTCAGCTTCTTGAGGTAGTTGAACCTTGTGAACCTTCGTTTTAGCTTCTTCAGGGAGCTTGGACCTTTTAAACTTTCGTTTTAGCTTCTGGAGGGAGTTTGAACCTTTTGAACCTTCCTTTCAGCTTCTTGAGGGACTTGAACATTTTGAACCTTCGTTTTAGCTTCTTCAGGGAGTTTGAACCTTTTGAACCTTCGTTTTAGCTTCTTGAGGAGGTTGAACCTTCTGAACCTTCGTTTTAGCTTCTTCTGGGAGCTTGAACCTTTTGAACCTTCCTTTTAGCTTCTTGAGGGAGTTTGAACTTTTTGAACACTTGTTTCGGCTTCTTGAGGAAGTTGAACCTTGTGAACCTTCGTTTTAGCTTCTTCAGGGAGCTTGGACCTTTTCAACCTTCGTTTTAGCTTCTGATGGAGTTTGAACCTTTTGAACCTTCGTTTCAGCTTCTTGAAGGACTTGAACATTTTGAACCTTCGTTTTAGCTTCTTGCGGCAGGTTGAACGTTTTGAACCATTGTTTTGGGTTTTTGAGGAAGCTTGAACCCTCGGAACCTTCGTTTTAGCTTCTTGAGGAACCTTGAACATTTTCAACCTTCGTTTTAGCTTCTTCGGGGAGCTTGAACCTTTTGAACCTTCGTTTTAGCTTCTTGAGGGAGCTTGAACCTTTTGAACCCTTGTTTCAGCTTCTTGTGGAAGTTGAACCTTCTGAACCTTCGTTTTAGCTTCTTCAGGGCTCTTGGACCTTTTGAACCTTGGTTTTAGCTTCTGGAGGGAGTTTGAACATTTTGAACCTTCGTTTCAGCTTCTTGAGGGACTTGAACATTTTGAACCTTCGTTTTAGCTTCTTGAGGAAGCTTGAACGTTTTGAACCCTTGTTTCGGCTTCTTGAGGAAGCTTGAACCCTCTTAACCTTCGTTTTAGCTTCTTGAGGAAGCTTGAACATTTTCAACCTTCGTTTTAGCTTCTTGAGGGAGCTTGAGCCTTTTGAACCTTTGTTTTAGCTTCTTGAGGGAGCTTGAACCTTTTGAACCCTTGTTTCAGCTTCTTGAGGAAGTTGAACCTTCGGAACCTTCGTTTTAACTTCTTGAGGGAGCTTGATCCTTTTGAACCTTCGTTTTAGCTTCTGGAGGGAGTTTGAACCTTTTGAACCTTCGTTTCAACTTCTTGAGGGACTTGAACATTTTGAACCTTTATTTTAGCTTCTTGCGGAGGCTTGAACCTTTTGAACCCTTATTTTGGCTTCTTGAGATATCTTGAACCCTCTGAACCTTCGTTTTAGCTTCTTGGGGATGCTTGAACATTTTCAACATTGTTTTAGCTTCTGGAGGGAGCTTGAACCTTTTGAACCTTCGTTTTTGCTTCTTGAGGGAGCTTGAACCTTTTGAACCCTTGTTTCAGTTTCTTGAGGAAGTTGAACCTTCTGAACCTTCATTTTAGTTTCTTGAGGGAGCTGGAACTTTTTAAACCATCGTTTTAGCTTCTTGAGGGAGCTTGAACCTTTTAAACCCTTGTTTCAGCTTCTTGAGGAAGTTGAACCTTCTGAACCTTCGTTTTAGCTTCTTCAGGGAGCTTGAACCTTTTGAACCTTCGTTTTAGCTTCTGGAGGGAGTTTTAACCTTTTGATCCTTCGTTTCAACTTCTTGAGGGACTTGAACATTTTGAACCTTCGTTTTAGCTTCTTGAGGAAGCTTGAACCTTTTGAACCCTTATTTTAGCTTCTTGACGAAGCTTTGACATTTTTAACGTTCGTTTTAGCTTCTTGAGGGAGGTTGAACCTTGCGAACGTTCGTTTCAGCTTCTTGAGGGATCTTGAACCTTTTGAACCTTCGTTTTGGCTTCTTAAGGAAGCTTGAACCTTTTGAACCTTCGTTTTAGCTTCTTGAGGGGGTTGAACCTTCTGAACCTTCGTTTTAACTTCTTCAGGGAGCTTGAACCTTTTGAACCTTCATTTTAGCTTCTTGAGGGAGTTTGAACCTTTTGAACCCTTGTTTCAGCTTCTTGAGGAAGTTGAACCTTGTGAACCTTCGTTTTAGCTTCTTCAGGGAGCTTGGACCTTTTCAACCTTCGTTTTAGCATCTGGAGAGAGTTTGAACCTTTTGAACCTTCCTTTCAGCTTCTTGAGGGACTTGAACATTTTGAACCTTCGTTTTAGCTTCTTCAGGGAGTTTGAACCTTTTGAACCTTCGTTTTAGCTTCTTGAGGAGGTTGAACCTTCTGAACCTTCGTTTTAGCTTCTTTTGGGAGCTTGAACCTTTTGAACCTTCCTTTTAGCTTCTTGAGGGAGTTTGAACCTTTTGAACACTTGTTTCAGCTTCTTGAGGAAGTTGAACCTTGTGAACCTTCGTTTTAGCTTCTTCAGGGAGCTTGGACCTTTTCAACCTTCGTTTTAGCTTCTGATGGAGTTTGAACCTTTTGAATCTTCGTTTTAGCTTCTTGCGGCAGGTTGAACGTTTTGAACCCTTGTTTTGGGTTTTTGAGGAAGCTTCAACCCTCGGAACCTTCGTTTTAGCTTCTTGAGGAACCTTGAACATTTTCAACCTTCGTTTTAGCTTCTTCGGGGAGCTTGAACCTTTTGAACCTTCGTTTTAGCTTCTTGAGGGAGCTTGAACCTTTTGAACCCTTGTTTCAGCTTCTTGTGGAAGTTGAACCTTCTGAACCTTCGTTTTAGCTTCTTCAGGGCTCTTGGACCTTTTGAACCTTGGTTTTAGCTTCTGGAGGGAGTTTGAACATTTTGAACCTTCGTTTCAGCTTCTTGAGGGACTTGAACATTTTGAACCTTCGTTTTAGCTTCTTGAGGAAGCTTGAACGGTTTGAACCCTTGTTTCGGCTTCTTGAGGAAGCTTGAACCCTCTTAACCTTCGTTTTAGCTTCTTGAGGAAGCTTGAACATTTTCAACCTTCGTTTTAGCTTCTTGAGGGAGCTTGAGCCTTTTGAACCTTTGTTTTAGCTTCTTGAGGGAGCTTGAACCTTTTGAACCCTTGTTTCAGCTTCTTGAGGAAGTTGAACCTTCGGAACCTTCGTTTTAGCTTCTTGAGGGAGCTTGATCCTTTTGAACCTTCGTTTTAGCTTCTGGAGGGAGTTTGAACCTTTTGAACCTTCGTTTCAACTTCTTGAGGGACTTGAACATTTTGAACCTTTGTTTTAGCTTCTTGCGGAGGCTTGAACCTTTTGAACCCTTTTTTTGGCTTCTTGAGATATCTTGAACCCTCTGAACCTTCGTTTTAGCTTCTTGAGGGAGCTTGAACCTTTTGAACCTTCGTTTTAGCTTCTTGAGGGAGCTTGAACCTTTTCAACCTTCGTTTTAGCTTCTTGAGGGAGCTTGAACCTTTCGAACCCTTGTTTCAACTTCTTGAGGGAGTTGAACCTTCTGAACCTTCGTTTTAGCTTCTTGAGGGAGCTTGAACCTTTTGAACCTTCGTTTTGGCTTCTTGAGGAAGCTTAAACCTTTTGAACCCTTATTTTTGCTTTTTGAGGAATTTGAACCCTCGGAACCTTCGTTTTAGCTTCTTGAGGAAGCTTGAACATTTTCAACCTTTGTTTTAGCTTCTTCAGGGAGCTTGAACCTTTTGAACCTTCGTTTTAGCCTCTTAAGGATGCTTGAACCTTTTGAACCTTCGTTTTAGCTTCTTGAGGAGGTTGAACCTTCTGAACCTTTGTTTTAGGTTCTTCAGGGAGCTTGAACCTTTTGAACCTTCATTTTAGCTTCTTGAGGGAGCATGAACCATTTGAACCCTTTTTTCAGCTTCTTGAGGAAGTGGAACCTTCTGAACCTTCGTTTTAGCTTCTTGAAGGAGCTTGGACCTTTTGAACCTTCGTTTTAGCTTTTGGACGGAGTTTGAACCTTTTGAACCTTTATTTCAGATTCTTAAGGGAGCTTGAACCGTTTGAACCATCGTTTTAGCTTCTTGAGCGAACTTGAACCTTTTGAACCTTTATTTTAGCTTCTTGCGGGAGTAAAAAACCTTTTGAACACTTGTTTCGTCTTCTTGAGGATGTTGAACCATCTGAACCTTCGTTTTAGCTTCTTGTGGGAGCATGAACCTTTTGAACCTTTGTTTTAGCTTCTTGAGGGAGCTTGAACCTTTTGAACCTTTGTTTCAGCTTCTTGAGGAAGTTGAACCTTCTGAACCTTCGTTTTAGTTTCTTGAGGGAGCTTGAACCTCTTGAACCTTCGTTTTAGCTTCTGGAGGGAGTTTGAACCTTTTGAACCTTCGTTTCAACTTCTTGAGGGACTTGAACATCTTGAACCTTCGTTTTAGCTTCATGAGGAAGCTTGAACCTTTTGAACCCCTTATTTTGGCTTCTTGAGGATGCTTCAACCCTCTGAACCTTCGTTTTAGCTTCTTGAGGAAGCTTGAACATTTTCAACCTTCGTTTTAGCTTCTTGAGGGAGCTTGAACCTTTTGAACCTTCGTTTTAGCTTCTTGAGGGAGCTTGAACCTTTTGAACCTTTGTTTTAGCTTCTTGAGGGAGCTTGAACCTTTTGAACCCTTGTTTCAGCTTCTTGAGGAAGTTGAACCTTCTGAACCTTCGTTTTAGTTTCTTGAGGGAGCTTGAACCTCTTGAACCTTCGTTTTAGCTTCTGGAGGGAGTTTGAACCTTTTGAACCTTCGTTTCAACTTCTTGAGGGACTTGAAAATCTTGAACCTTCGTTTTAGCTTCATGAGGAAGCTTGAACCTTTTGAACCCCTTATTTTGGCTTCTTGAGGATGCTTCAACCCTCTGAACCTTCGTTTTAGCTTCTTGAGGAAGCTTGAACATTTTCAACCTTCGTTTTAGCTTCTTGAGGGAGCTTGAACCTTTTGAACCTTCGTTTTAGCTTCTTGAGGGAGCTTGAACCTTTTGAACCTTCGTTTTAGCTTCTTGAGGAAGCTTGAACCTTTTGAATCCTTATTTTAGTTTCTTGAGGAAGTTGAACCTTCTGAACCTTCATTTTAGTTTCTTGAGGGAGCGTGTGAACCTTTTGAACCTTCGCTTTAGCTTCTTGAGGGTGCTTGAAACTTTTGAACCTTCGTTTTAGCTTCTTGAGGGTGGTTGAACCTTGTGAACCTTCATTTTCGCTCCTTGAGGGAGCTTGAACCCTTTGAACCTTCGTTTTAGCTTCTGGGGGGAGTTTGAAACTTTTGAACCTTCGTTTCAACTTCTTGAGGACTTGAACATTTTGAACCTTCGTTTTTGCTTCTTGAGGAAACTTGAACGTTTTGAACCCTTATTTAGGCTTCATGAGGAAGCTTGAACCCTCTGAACCTTCGTTTTACCTTCTTTAGGAAGCCTGAACATTTTCAACCTTCGTTTTAGCTTCTTGAGAGAGCTTGAACCATTTGAACCTTTGTTGTATCTTCTTGAGGGAGCTTGAACCTTTTGAACCCTTGTTTCAGCTTCTTGAGGAAGTTGAACCTTCTGAACCTTCCTTTTAGCTTCTTGAGGGAGCTTGAACCTTTTGAACCTTCGTTTCAACTTCTTGAGGGACTTGAACATTTTGAACCTTCGTTTTAGCTTCTTGAGGAAGCTTGAACCTTTTGAACCCTTATTTTGACTTCTCGAGGAAGCTTGAACCCTTTGAACCTTCGTTTAAGCTTCTTGAGGATGCTTGAACATTTTCAACCTTCGTTTTAGCTTCTTGAGGGAGCTTGAACCTTTTGAACCTTCGTTTTAGCTTCTTGAGGGAGCTTGAACCTTCTGACCCTTCGTTTTAGCTTCTTCAGGGAGCTTGGACCTTTTGAACCTTCGTTTTAGCTTCAGGAGGGAGTTTCAACCTTTTGTACCTTCGTTTCAGCTTTTTGAGGGAGCTTGAACCTTTTGAACCTTCGTTTTAGCTTCTTGAGGGAGATTGAACCTTTTGAACCTTCGTTTTAGCTTCTGGAGGGAGTTTGAACCTTTTAAACATTCGTTTCAACTTCTTGAGGGACTTTAACATTTTGAACCTTCGTTTTATCTTCTTGAGGAAGCTTGAACCTTTTGAACCCTTGTTTTGGCTTCTTGAGGAAGCTTGAATCCTCTGAACCTTTGTTTTAGCTTCTTGAGGAAGCTTGAACATTTTCAACCTTCGTTTTAGCTTCTTGAGGGAGCTTGAACCTTTTGAACCTTCGTTTTAGCTTCTTGAGGGAGCTTGAACCTTTTGAACCTTTGTTTTAGCTTCTTGAGGGAGCTTGAACCTTTTGAACCCTTGTTTCAGCTTCTTGAGGAAGTTGAACCTTCTGAACCTTCGTTTTAGCTTCTTGAGGGAGCTTGAACCTCTTGAACCTTCGTTTTAGCTTCTTGAGGGAGTTTGAACCTTTTGAACCTTCGTTTCAACTTCTTGAGGGACTTGAACATCTTGAACCTTCGTTTTAGCTTCTTGAGGAAGCTTGAACCTTTTGAACCCTTATTTTGGCTTCTTGAGGAAGCTTGAACCCTCGGAACCTTCGTTTTAGCTTCTGGAGGAAGCCTGAACATTTTCAACCTTCGTTTTTGATTTTTCAGGGAGCTTGAACCTTTTGAACCTTCGTTTTAGCTTCTTGAGGGAGATCTAACCTTTTGAACCCTTGTTTCAGCTTCTTGAGGAAGTTGAACGTTCTGAACCTTCGTTTTAGCTTCTTCAGGGAGCTTGGACCTTTTCAACCTTCGTTTTAGCTTCTGGAGGGAGTTTGAACCTTTTGAACCTTTGTTTCAGCTTCTTGAGGGACTTGAACATTTTGAACCTTCGTTTTAGCTTCTTGCGGAAGGTTGAACGTTTTGAACCCTTGTTTTGGCTTCTTGTGGAAGCTTGAACTCTCTTAACCTTCGTTTTAGCTTCTTGAGTATACTTGAACATTTTTAACCTTCGTTTTAGCTTCTTGAGGGAGCTTGAACCTTTTGAACCTTCGTTTTAGCTTCTTGAGGGAGCTTGAACCTTTTGAACCTTCGTTTTAGCTTCTTGAGGGAGTTTGAACCTTTTGAACCCTTGTTTCGGCTTCTTGAGGAAGTTTTTTTTTGGGTGAATAAGAAATAAATAAAGACAAAGAATTTACACGATTACAAGGGGCATTCCCCAGGAAGTTGAACCTTCTGAACCTTCCTTTTAGCTTCTTGAGGGAGCTTGAACCTTTTGAACCTTCGTTTTAGGTTCTGGAGGGAGTTGGAACCTTTTGAACATTCGTTTCAACTTCTTTAGGGACCCTTGTTTTGGGACATGGATTTTGTACAAGTTTTTTTTGGGTGAATAAGAAATAAATAAAACAGAAAGATTTACAAGAATACAAGGGGCATACCCCAAGCCCTAACAACAAAACAACAGCACGGACCTCGGCAGAAAGCCACCGAAGCCCAAACAAACACAAGACACAAAAGCACTAAACCAAGCCTAGGACGCTACATCTGAAGATCAAGTGAGCAAAATGATTACTAGCCAATCGGTCTGTACAAAAACCATATCCTATGATGGATAGGGGCTTTGTACAAATGACAAAGCCAGCAGCCAAAATAGCACCACCACAGCAAAATCTCCCTACACAAGCCGTAGGGATAGGCACCTGTAACAAAATTAACATCATACAGAAATATCCCAAAAGAACCGTGGCCAGCAGCCAAGATACACCAAAATGCACAAAAAACCTCCTACACAGCCCGTAGGGGAAGGCGAAATACACATTAAAACTAAGTAAAAATAATAAGGAAAACAACTGATTATCTCTCTCATGTAGCCTAGCAAGGCGCTTGAAGCAGCCATCGCCCCGGTACATACACACCCTGCCAATAGCCAACCGAACCTGTGCAGCAATCAGCCACCACCCCTCCACTCCTTGGTGTAAATACACTAGCAGCAGCCTCATGTAACTGCGAAGTAAGAAATCACCACACCTCCTCATGGCTTGGAAGTGCCAGCCAAGGGTTGGATTGGAAGTGCCACCACCATAACGACGATCGTACAGGAGAAGAAGTAACAAACACACTATATAGGACCTCCCCACACTCGGCCCACAGTAAAGCATGTCACTCCACTCCATATCGAATCTCACTTCACTTGGCCCACACCTCACATGAATCCTCAAGAGAACAAGATGGAAAGTATACTTGAATGCTCCATAAACCCATTGCGAAAGGATCTTGCTTTGGTGTTGTTGCTAGTTTGTGGTAGGGCCTGGGGTGTGCCCCTTGTATTCATGTAAATTTTCCTTGTTTTATTTATTTCTTATTCACCCAAAAAAAAAAAAAAACAATTTGAACCTTCGTTTTAGCTTCTTGAGGAAGCTTGAACCATTTGAACCCTTGTTTTGGCTTCTTGAGGGAGCTTGAATCCTCTAAACCCTTGTTTCAGCTTCTTGAGCAAGGTGAACCTTCTGAACCTTCGTTTTAGCTTCTTGAGGGATCTTGAACCTTTTGAACCTTCGTTTTAGCTTCTTGAGGAAGCTTCAACCTTTTGAACCTTCGTTTTAGCTTCTTGAGGAGGTTGAACCTTCTGAACCTTCGTTTTAGCTTCTTGAGGGAGCTTGAACATTTTGAACCTTCGTTTTAAATTTTTGAGGGAGCTTGAACCTTTTCAACACTTATTTCAGCTTCTTGAGGAAGTTGAACCTTCTGAACCTTCGTTTTAGCTTCTTGAGGGAGCTTGAACCTTTTGAACCTTCGTTCTAGCTTCTGGAGGGAGTTTGAACCTTTTGAACCTTCGTTTTATCTTCTGGAGGGAGTTTGAACCTTTTGAACATTCGTTTCAACTTCTTGAGGGACTTCAACATTTTGAACCTTCATTTTAGCTTCTTGAGGAAGCTTGAACCTTTCGAACCCTTGTTTTGGCTTCTTGAGGAAGCTTGAATCCTCTGAACCTTCGTTTTAGCTTCATGAGGAAGCTTGAACATTTTCAACCTTCGTTTTAGCTTCTTGAGGGAGCTTGAAACTTTTGAACCTTCGCTTTAGCTTCTTGAAGGAGCTTGAACCTTTTGAACCTTCGTTTTAGCTTCTTGAGTGAGCTTGAACCTTTTGAACCTTCGTTTTAGCTTTTAGAGGGAGCTTGAACCTTTTGAACCTTCATTTTAGCTTCTTGAGAGAGCTAGAACCTTTTGAACCTTTGTTTTAGCTTCTTGAGGAAGTTGAACCTTCTGAACCTTCATTTTAACTTCTTGAGGGAGCTTGAACCTTTTGAACCTTCGCTTTAGCTTCTTGAGGGAGCTTGAACCTTGTGAACCTTCGTTTTAGCTTCTTGAGAGAGCTTGAACCTTTTGAACCTTCGTTTTAGCTTCTGGAGGGAGTTTGAACCTTTTGATCCTTCGTTTCAACTTCTTGAGGGACTTGACAATTTTGAACCTTCGTTTTAGCTTCTTGAGGAAGCTTGAACCTTTTGAACCCTTATTTTAGCTTCTTGAGGAAGCTTGAACATTTTCAACGTTTGTTTTAGCTTCTTGAGAGATCTTGAACCTTTTGAACCTTCATTTTTGCTTCTTGAGTAAGCTTGAGCCTTTTGAACCTTCATTTTAGCTTCTTGAGTAAGCTTGAACCGTTTGAACCCTTATTTTAGCTTCTTGAGGAGCTTGAACCTTTTGAACCTTCGTTTTAGCTTCTTGAGGGAACTTGAACCTTTTGGACCCTTGTTTCAGCTTTTTGAGGAAGTTGAACCTTCTGAACCTTCGTTTTAGCTTCTTGAGGGAGCTTGAACCTTTTGAACCTTCGTTCTAGCTTCTGGAGGGAGTTTGAACCTTTTGAACCCTTCGTTTCAACTTCTTGAGGGACTTGAACATTTTCAACATTCGTTTTAGCTTCTTGAGAAAGCTTGAACCTTTTGAACCCTTGTTTTGGCTTCTTGAGGAAGCTTGAACCCTCGGAACCTTCGTTTTAGCGTCTGTAGGAAGCTTGAACGTTTTCAACCTTCGTTTTAGATTCTTCAGGGAGCTTGAACCTTTTGAACCTTCGTTTTAGCTTCTTGAGGGAGTTTGAACCTTTTGAACCCTTGTTTCAGCTTCTTGAGGAAGTTGAGCCTTCTGAACCTTCGTTTTAGCTTCTTCAGGGAGCTTGGACCTTTTCAACCTTCGTTTTAGATTCTGGAGGGAGTTTGAACCTTTTGAACCTTCGTTTCAGCTTCTTGAGGGACTTGAACATTTTGAACCTTCGTTTTAGCTTCTTGCGGAAGGTTGAACGTTTTGAACCCTTGTTTTGGCTTCTTGAGGAAGCTTGAACCCTCTTAACCTTCGTTTTAGCTTCTTGAGTAAGCTTGAACATTTTCAACCTTCGTTTTAGCTTCTTGAGGGAGCTTGAACCTTTTGAACCTTCGTTTTAGCTTCTTGAGGGAGTTTGAACCTTTTGAACCCTTGTTTCGGCTTCATGAGGAAGTTGAACCTTCTGAACCTTCGTTATAGCCTCTTGAGGGAGCTTGAACCTTTTGAACCTTCGTTTTAGGTTCTGGAGGGAGTTTGAACCTTTTGAACCTTCGTTTCAACTTCTTAAGGGACTTCAACGTTTTGAACCTTCGTTGTAGCTTCTTGAGGAAGATTGAACCATTTGAACCCTTGTTTTGGCTTCTTGAGGAAGCTTGAATCCTCTGAGCCTTCGTTGTAGCTTCTTGAGGAAGCTTGAACATTTTCTTTTTTTTGGATGAATAAGAAATAATATAAAACAGAAAAATTTACAAAACTACAAGGGGCATACCCCAGGCCCTACCAAACAGCACAAAGAACTCCGGCACAGAGACACCGAAGCCCAAAAAAAACAAAACACAACAGCCAACCGAAGCCCAAAAAACAAAACAACAAACCACTACCGCAAGCCTAGGATACTACAACTGGAAGGTGAGCATAATGAAGAGCTAGCTGATCGGGCTGTACAAAGGCCATATCCAATAATGGGTAGGGACTTTGTACAGGTGACATATACAGCTGCCAAAGCAAGCATCAACCCACCAACAAAATTCCCTACACAACCCGTAGGGATAGGAATCTGTGCTAATAAAGACATACAAAAATAACGGCCCAAATTGACCAAAGAAGTAAACCCATTCAGGCCCAGATTTCCGAATGTACTCAATAACCTGTTACAAGGAATATCAGATGGCTCAAAAAAAACTCCTACACAGCCCGTAGGGGTAGGCGAGAAACACATTAAAATTATGTAAAAAAATAAAGAAGACAACTGATTTTCTCTTATGGGTAACCGAGCAAGGCGCTTGAAGCAGCCATCACTTCGATACACATACACACTGTCAACAACCAACGGCATCTGTGCAGCAAACAGCCACCAATCCTCAACACCAAGAATTAAATACCCAAGAAGCAACATCATGAAACTGCGGAGCAAGCAATCTACACTCCTCCGCACCATAACGTAAACACGAACCAGCCCATTATATAAATTTGAACCTTTTGAACCCTTGTTTTAGCTTCTTGAGGAAGTTGAACCTTCTAAACCTTCGTTTTAGCTTCTTAAGGGAGGTTGAACCTTTTGAACCTTCATTTTAGCTTCTGGAGGGAGTTTGAAACTTTTGATCCTTCGTTTCAACTTCTTGAGGGACTTCAACATTTTGAACCTTCGTTTTAGCTTCTTAAGGAAGCTTGAACATTTTGAACCCTTGTTTTGGCTTCTTGAGGAAGCTTGAACCCTCTTAACCTTCGTTTTAGTTTCTTGAGGAAGCTTGAACATTTTCAACCTTCGTTTTAGCTTCTTGAGGGAGTTTAAACCTTTTGAACCTTTGTTTTAGCTTTTTGAGGGAGCTTGAATCTTTTGAACCCTTGTTTCAGTTTCTTGAGGAAGTTGAACCTTCTGAACCCTCATTTTAGCTTCTTCAGGGAGGTTGAACCTTTTGAACCTTCATTTTAGCTTCTTGAGGGAGCTTGAACCTTTTGAACCTTCGTTGTAGCTTTTTGAGGGAGCTTGAACCTTTTAAACCCTTGTTTTAGCTTTTTGAGGAAGTTGAACCTTCTGAACCTTCGTTTTAGCTTCTTGAGGGAGCATGAACCTTTTGAACCTTCGTTTTAGCTTCTGGAGAGAGTTTGAACCTTTTGATCCTTCGTTTAAACTTCTTGAGGGACTTGAAAATTTTGAACCTTCGAAGCTTCTTGAGGAAGTTTGAACCTTTTGAACCCTTATTTTAGCTTTTTGAGGGAGCTTAAACCTGGTGAACCTTCGTTTTAGCTTCTTGAGGGATCTTGAACCTTTTGAACCTTCGTTTTAGCTTCTTGAGGAAGCTTGAACGTTTTGAACCCTTGTTTTGGCTTCTTAAGGAAGCTTGAAACCCTCTGAACCTTCGTTTTAGCTTCTTGAGGAAGCTTGAACATTTTCAACCTTCATTTTAGCTTCTTGAGGGAGCTTGAGCGTTTTGAACCTTCGTTTTAGCTTCTTGAGGGAGCTTGAACCTTTTGAACCTTCGTTTTAGCTTCTGGAGGGAGTTTGAACCTTTTGAACTTTCGTTTCAACTTCTTGAGGACTTGAACATTTTGAACCTTCGTTTTAGCTTCTTGAGGAAGCTTGAACCTTCTGAACCTTCGTTTTAGCTTCTTGAGGAAGCCTGAACATTTTCAACCTTCATTTTAGCTTTTTGAGGGAGCTTGAACCTTTTGAACCCTCGTTTTAGCTTCTTGACGGAGCTTCAACCTTTTGAACCCTTGTTTCAGCTTCTTGAGGAAGTTGAACCTTCTGAACCTTCGTTTCAGCTTCTTGAGGGAGCTTGAACCTTTTGAACCTCCGTTTCAACTTCTTGAGGGACTTGAACATCTTGAACCTTTTGAACCCTTATTTTGGCTTCTCGAGGAAGCTTGAACCCTCTGAACCTTCGTTTTAGCATCTTGAGGAAGCTTGAAGATTTTCAACCTTCGTTTTAGCTTCTTGAGGGAGTTTAAACCTTTTGAACCTTCGATTTAGCTTCTTGAGGGAGCTTGAACATTCTGCACCTTCGTTTTAGCTTCTTGAGGGAGCTTGAACCTTTTGAACCTTTATTTTAGCTTCTTGCGGGAGCAAAAAACCTTTTGAACACTTGTTTCATCTTCTTGAGGATGTTGAACCTTCTGAACCTTCATTTTTGCTTCTTGAGGAAGCTTAAACCTTTTGAACCTGTATTTTAGCTTGTTGAGGGAGCTTGAACCTTTTGAACCCTGGTTTCAGCTTCTTGAGGAAGTGGAACCTTCTGAACCTTCGTTTTAGCTTCTTCAGGGAGCTTGGACCTTTTGAACCTTCGTTTTAGCTTTTGGAGGGAGTTTGAACCTTTTGAACCTTTGTTTCAGATTCTTGAGGGAGCTTGAACCGTTTGAACCTTCGTTTTAGCTTCTTGAGGGAGCTTGAACCTTTTGAACCCTTGTTTCGTCTTCTTGAGAATGTTGAACCTTCTGAACCTTCGTTTTAGCTTCTTGAGGGAGCTTGAACCTTTTGAACCATTATTTTAGCTTCTTGTGGGAGCAAAAAAACCTTTTGAACACTTGTTTCATCTTCTTGAGGATGTTGAACCTTCTGAACCTTCGTTTTAGCTTCTTGTGGGAGCATGAACCTTTTGAACCTTTGTTTTAGCTTCTTGAGGAAGCTTGAACCTTTTGAACCTTTGTTTCAACTTCTTGAGGTAGTTGAACCTTCTGAACCTTCGTTTTAGCTTCTTGAGGGAGCTTGAACCTTTTGAACCTTCGTTTTAGCTTCTGGAGGGAGTTTGAACCTTTTCAACCTTCGTTTCAACTTCTTGAGGGACTTGAACATCTTGAACCTTCGTTTTAGCTTTTTGATGAAGCTTGAACCTTTTGAACCATTATTTTGGCTTCTTGAGGATGCTTCAACCCTCTGAACCTTCGTTTTAGCTTCTTGAGGAAGCTTGAACATTTTCAACCTTCGTTTTAGCTTCTTGAGGGAGCTTGAACCTTTTGAACCTTCGTTTTAGCTTCTTGAGGAAGCTTGAACCTTTTGAATCCTTTTTTTTTTTTGTGGGTAAGTAAGTCATAAAATAAGGACAGTAAAATGTACAAGTTTACAAGGGGCATACCCCAGGTACGCCCAACAACAAATAATAAACGAACAAAATACCACAAAACTACCACTAGACATCTAACAACATAAAAACCACACTCGCAGAAGCGAAAGAACAACAGAAAACAGAACCCCACTTTGCCCATATATCCTTTTTGTCCCCATGTAACCCCTATCATCAGAGATAATAGATGGAAACTTGGGGTGGATATATAGGCAAATAAACAAAAAACACTACAGATACATAAAACATAACAGAAAACACACAATACAAATGTAACTAACTAAACACCCAACAAGACCAATTGAAAAATGATAACTGCCCCCGCATGCTCCCAGTCTCTACCTCGGATGAAAGCATGGAATCCAATAAGCATCTCGCTTCTCATAGCCGTGACATCCTAGCCACTCAACCAAAGCCATGACGAAGGAAAATATCTATCCCATGAAAGATCCTGGCTGAGTCACATGAAGCTTGCATAACAAACACCATAATCCATGGTCTTGAGAAGTTAGTGAAAAAACAATAGCCCTGCTGCAACAAACCAATACATAGCCAATCAAAACATGAGAGCAATCATCACATCCCCCAGTCCCTTCCTTAGTAGATCACAAGCCTCAAACCCCACGGCAATGTCCCCTTCACTCCATGTCAGGCGTGGCAATGCAATCAATTAGGATGGGTCACATGAAGACAAGAAGCGACCAGAAAACCAGTAGCTATCCTCTCGCTCATCTCCCAGTCTCTAACTCGGCTAGTTATCGAACCACTATTCCCCATAGCAGTGACTCCCCAATCACTCTTGGTGGAGATGGCTCGAAACCACCCTCATATAGAGTCACATAAGGATCACACAATCAATCACCATAAAAAAATCAACTACAAAAGATCCGCTGCAACGTGGCTAAACAAAATATATAGGCTGAAACAGTGCGCCCAAAGCTGCGGCAACCACAACACAAAAACACGCTTGCCCAGAATTGTAAACCCGTGGGTCAAACTATACCCACGGTTTGGCCTTAACAAAACCACCAGTCAAACCCAATAAACCAAATAAATAATTCAACCCACTATGAGCCACCAACCAATTGTTTATAATATAGGTGGGACCCAATGTTCTTAACATTGCACGTGGTGGCCATTCCACAACCAGCTCAAATGACCATGGAACCTGGTGTTTGAAATTCAAAAACAATAATTTGCTGGCCCACGTGGTACTCCACTAAAACAAAAAGTATATATAATATATTAACTATATATCACTTAAACTCTTGCCCACCCATAGAAACTGCAGGCCTATACCGACGCACTTTCCAATGTACCCAAGCCTCCTTTTCCACACGGTTAACTTCAACTTTGCACCCACTAAGTACAAAAAAACAAATATTCACCCATATATATATATATAAAAGGTGAAACAGCTGTTTAACATACCAACGCAAAAGATGGGCGGGAAAACTGTGCGTGCGTCCCTCTGCCCCAAAACACACCCACGTACGACTATACTTGTAACTACGCCCAGCCGCACCTAGGCGCGTCCACACCATTACATCTTCTTCCATATACACACAGTGCACGGCTTGGTTACCCCAGCAGCTGAATCACGGAGAAGCCATATCTGAAGGAGAAATAAAGCACCGTCACCAACATTTTCCATGCTAACTGGTGGCTCCGCAAGACCACTGGCATTACCACCCAAACCACCCAAGCACTCGAGCTCCAACGCCGAAGGACCATGCTGCCATTGTTGAAGCTTGAGGCTGTCAATCAACACCAACACCGCCGGCGGCACAATACCACCAACGGCACAAAACATACCGAGTATACAGAGCAAAAACCAGCCATGGTGCCACCCTCAACCGGAGCTCAGCAAACCCAGAATACACATCCGAAGATCATCCCTCTCTCTCTCTAAGGCTATAAAAGACGTAGAGAGAGAGATTAGCAACAAAAGCAGAGCTCAATGCAGATACCACACCCTTACTGGAAAATTAATCTAGTGCACAAAACAGCCGGACCACCACTACCAGCTTGCAATACCAACAGTGACCACCATTACATGCGATTCTTTCTCTCCTACACTCAGAGAAGCAAAGAACCATGAACCCAGCTCTTAGACACTGAACCATAAACCCAGCACATGGACATTGAAGCTACAAGGAACCATAAACAACTGGCTAAACATCACCAGGAACATCAAGCTAACCATATAACTACAGTAAAAGCTCACAGAACACATTCTCCCTTAAGCATGAGGGAGAAACCGGAACAGTGCTCCATTTTCACACCGGGGGGAGCTTTCACTCTCTAGATTCTAGAGAGAGAGGCTCTACTTTCTTCCCCTAAGCCCTTTTGAATCCTTATTTTAGCTTCTTGAGGAAGTTGAACCTTCTGAACCTTCATTTTAGCTTCTTGAGGGAGCGTGAAACTTTTGAACCTTCGTTTTAGCATCTTGAGGGTGCTTGAACCTTTTGAACCTTCGTTTCAGCTTCTTGAGGGTGCTTGAACCTTGTGAACCTTCGTTTTCGCTTCTTGAGGGAGCTTGAACCTTTTGAACCTTCGTTTTAGCTTCTGGAGGGAGTTTGAACCTTTTGAACCTTCGTTTCAACTTCTTGAGGACTTGAACATTTTGAACCTTCGTTTTTGCTTCTTGACCCTTTGAACCCTTATTTTGGCTTTATAAGGAAGCTTGAACCCTCTGAACCTTCGTTTTACCTATTTGAGGAAGCCTGAACATTTTCAACCTTCGTTTTAGCTTCTTGAGGGAGCTTGAACCATTTGAACCTTTGTTTTAGCTTCTTGAGGGAGCTTGAACCTTTTGAACCCTTGTTTCAGCTTCTTGAGGAAGTTGAACCTTCTGAACCTTCCTTTTAGCTTCTTGAGGGAGCTTGAACCTTTTGAACCTTCGTTTCAACTTCCTGAGGCACTTGAACATTTTGAACCTTCGTTTTAGCTTCTTGAGGACGCTTGAACCTTTTGAACCCTTATTTTGGCTTCTCGAGGAAGCTTGAACCCTCTGAACCTTCGTTTAAGCTTCTTGACGAAGCTTGGAATTTTCAACCTTCGTTTTAGCTTCTTGAGGGAGCTTGAACCTTTTGAACCTTCGTTTTGGCTTCTTGAGGGAGCTTGAACCTTCTGAACCTTCGTTTTAGGTTCTTCAGGGAGCTTGGACCTTTTGAACCTTCGTTTTAGCTTCAGGAGGGAGTTTCAACCTTTTGTACCTTCGTTTCAGCTTCTTGAGGGAGCTTGAACCTTTTGAACCTTCGTTTTAGCTTCTTGAGGGAGATTGAACCTTTTGAACCCTTGTTTCGTCTTCTTGAGGATGTTGAACCTTTTGAACCTTCGTTTTAGCTTTTTGAGGGAGCATGAACCTTTTGAACCTTCGTTTTAGCTTCTGGAGGGAGTTTGAACCTTTTGAACATTCGTTTCAACTTCTTGAGGGACTTTAACATTTTGAACCTTCGTTTTATCTTCTTGAGGAAGCTTGAACTTTTTGAACCCTATTTTGGCTTCTTGAGGAAGCTTGAATCCTCTGAACCTTCGTTTTAGCTTCAGGAGGAAGTTTCAACCTTTTGTACCTTCGTTTCAGCTTCTTGAGGGAGCTTGAACCTTTTGAACCTTCGTTTTAGCTTCTTGAGGGAGATTGAACCTTTTGAACCCTTGTTTCAGCTTCTTGAGGAAGTTGAACCTTCTGAACCTTCGTTTTAGCTTCTTGAGGGAGCTTGAACCTTTTGAACCTTCGTTCTAGCTTCTGGAGGGAGTTTGAACCTTTTGAACCTTCGTTTCAACTTCTTGAGGGACTTGAACATCTTGAACCTTCGTTTTAGCTTCTTGAGGAAGCTTGAACCTTTTGAACCCTTATTTTGGCTTCTTGAGGAAGCTTGAACCCTCTGAACCTTTGTTTTAGCTTCTTGAGGAAGCTTGAACATTTTGAACCTTCGTTTTAGCTTCTTGAGGGAGCTTGAACCTTTTGAACCTTCGTTTTAGCTTCTTGAGGGAGCTTGAACCTTTTGAACCTTCGTTTTAGCTTCTTGAGGGAGGTTGAACCTTTTGAACCCTTATTTTAGGTTCTTGAGGAAGTTGAACCTTCTGAACCTTCATTTTAGCTTCTTGAGGGAGCTTGAACCCTTTGAACCTTCATTTTAGCTTCTTGAGGGTGGTTGAACCTTGTGAACCTTCGTTTTAGCTTCTTGAGGGAGTTTGAACCTTTTGAACCTTTGTTTCAACTTCTTGAGGACTTGAACATTTTGAACCTTCGTTTTAGCTTCTTGGGGAAGCTTGTACTTTTTGAACCCTTATTTTGGCTTCTTGAGGAAGCCTGAACCCTCTGAACCTTCGTTTTAGCTTCTTGAGTAAGCTTCAACCTTTTGAACCCTTATTTTAGCTTCTTGAGGAGCTTGAACCTTTTGAACCTTCGTTTGAGCTTCTTGAGGGAGCTTGAACCTTTTGGACCCTTGTTTCAGCTTTTTGAGGAAGTTGAACCTTCTGAACCTTCGTTTTAGCTTCTTGAGGGAGCTTGAACCTTTTGAACCTTCGTTCTAGCTTCTGGAGGGAGTTTGAGCCTTTTGAACCCTTCGTTTCAACCTCATGAGGGACTTGAACATTTTGAACATTCGTTTTAGCTTCTTGAGAAAGCTTGAACCTTTTGAACCGTTGTTTTGGCTTCTTGAGGAAGCTTGAACCCTCGGAACCTTCGTTTTAGCTTCTGGAGGAAGCTTGAACATTTTCAACCTTCGTTTTAGATTTTTCAGGGAGCTTGAACCTTTTGAACCTTCGTTTTAGCTTCTTGAGGGAGCTTGAACCTTTTGAACCCTTGTTTCAGCTTCTTGAGGAAGTTGAACCTTCTGAACCTTCGTTTTAGCTTCTTCAGGGAGCTTGGACCTTTTCACCCTTCGTTTTAGCTTCTTGAGGGAGCTTGAACCTTTTGAACCTTCGCTTTAGCTTCTTGAGTGAGCTTGAACCTTTTGAACCTTCGTTATAGCTTTTTGAGGGAGCTTGAACCTTTTGAACCTTCATTTTAGGTTCTTGAGAGAGCTAGAACCTTTTGAACCTTTGTTTTAGCTTCTTGAGGAAGTTGAACCTTCTGAACCTTCGTTTTAGCTTCTTGAGGGAGCTTGAACCTTTTGAACCTTCGCTTTAGCTTCTTGAGGGAGCTTGAACCTTGTGAACCTTCGTTTTAGCTTCTTGAGGGAGCTTGAACCTTTTGAACCTACGTTTTAGCTTCTGGAGGGAGTTTGAACCTTTTGATCGTTCGTTTCAACTTCTTGAGGGACTTGAAAATTTTGAACCTTCGTTTTAGCTTCTTGAGGAAGTTTGAACATTTTGAACCCTTATTTTAGCTTCTTGAGGAAGCTTGAACATTTTCAACGTTTGTTTTAGCTTCTTGAGAGAGCTTGAACCTTTTGAACCTTCGTTTTAGCTTCTTGAGCCTTTTGAACCTTCATTTTAGCTTCTTGAGTAAGCTTGAACCGTTTGAACCCTTATTTTATCTTCTTGAGGAGCTTGAACCTTTTGAACCTTCGTTTTAGCTTCTTGAGGGAACTTGAACCTTTTGGACCCTTGTTTCAGCTTTTTGAGGAAGTTGAACCTTCTGAACCTTCGTTTTAGCTTCTTGAGGGAGCTTGAACCTTTTGAACCTACGTTTTAGCTTCTGGAGGGAGTTTGAACCTTTTGATCCTTCGTTTCAACTTCTTGAGGGACTTGAAAATTTTGAACCTTCGTTTTAGCTTCTTGAGGAAGTTTGAACATTTTGAACCCTTATTTTAGCTTCTTGAGGAAGCTTGAACATTTTCAACTTTTGTTTTAGCTTCTTGAGAGAGCTTGAACCTTTTGAACCTTCGTTTTAGCTTCTTGAGCCTTTTGAACCTTCATTTTAGCTTTTTGAGTAAGCTTGAACCGTTTGAACCCTTATTTTAGCTTCTTGAGGAGCTTGAACCTTTTGAACCTTCGTTTTAGCTTCTTGAGGGAACTTGAACCTTTTGGACCCTTGTTTCAGCTTTTTGAGGAAGTTGAACCTTCTGAACCTTCGTTTTAGCTTCTTGAGGGAGCTTGAACCTTTTGAACCTTCGTTCTAGCTTCTGGAGGGAGTTTGAACCTTTTGAACCCTTCGTTTCAACTTCTTGAGGGACTTGAACATTTTCAACATTCGTTTTAACTTCTTGAGAAAGCTTGAACCTTTTGAACCCTTGTTTTGGCTTCTTGAGGAAGCTTGAACCCTCGGAACCTTCGTTTTAGCTTCTGGAGGAAGCTTGAACATTTTCAACCTTCGTTTTAGATTTTTCAGGGAGCTTGAACCTTTTGAACCTTCGTTTTAGCTTCTTGAGGGAGCTTGAACCTTTTGAACCCTTGTTTCAGCTTCTTGAGGAAGTTGAACCTTCTGAACCTTCATTTTAGCTTCTTCAGGGAGCTTGGATCTTTTCAACCTTCGTTTTAGCTTCTGGAGGCAGTTTAACCTTTTGAACCTTTGTTTCAGCTTCTTGAGGGACTTGAACATTTTGAACCTTCGTTTTAGCTTCTTGCGGATGGTTGAACGTTTTGAACCCTTGTTTTGGCTTCTTGAGGAAGCTTGAACCCTCTTAACCTTCGTTTTAGCTTCTTGAGTAAACTTGAACATTTTCAACCTTCGTTTTAGCTTCTTGAGGGAGCTTGAACCTTTTGAACCTTCGTTTTAGCTTCTTGAGGGAGTTTGAACTTTTTGAACCCTTGTTTCGGCTTCTTGAGGAAGTTTTTTGTTGGGTGAATAAGAAATAAATAAAGACAAAGAATTTACACGATTACACGGTGTTTACTTACCATTTGTCATGCATTAGGCTTCGAACACTAGAACACCTATACGGATTATCCTGCATGATGGCAGATATGTAAATACGGTGTCTACTTACCATTTGTGATGCATTACGGTTCGAACCCTCGAACACCTATACGGATTCTCCTGCATAGTGGCAGATATGTAAATACAGTGTTTACTTGCCATTTGTCATGCATTAGGCTTCAAACACTAGAACACCTATACGGATTCTCCTGCATGATGGCAGATATGTAAATACGGTGTTTACTTACCACTTGTAATGCATTAGGGTTCGAACACTCGAACACCTATATGGATTCTCCTGCATGGTGGCAGATATGTAAATACGGTGTTTACTTACCATTTGTCTTGCATTAGGCTTCAAACACTAGAACACCTAGACAGATTCTCTTGCATGATGGCAGATATGTAAATACGTTGTTTACTTCCCACTTCTCATGCATTAGGATTTAAACACTCGAACTCCTATACAGATTCTCCTGCATGGTGGCAGATATGTAAATATGGTGTTTACTTACCATTTGTCATGCATTAGGCTTCAAACCGTAGAACACCAATACGGATTCTCCAGCATGATGACCGCAATGCAAATACGGTGTTTACCTACCATTTCTCATGCATTAGGGTTCGAACACTCGAACACCTATACGGATTCTCCTCCTTGATGACAGATATTTAAATACGGGGTTTACTTACCATTTCTCTTGCATTAGGGTTCGAACAGGCGAACAACTATACGTATTCTCCTGCATGGTGGCAGATATGTAAATACGGTGTTTACTTACCATTTGTCGTGCATTAGGCTTCAAACATTAGAACACTTATACGGATTCTCCTGTGTGATGGCAGATATTTAAATACGCTGTTTACTTACCATTTCTCATGCATTAGCGTTCGAACACTCGTACACCTATACGGATTCTCCTGCATGATGGCAGATATGTAAATACGGTGTTTGCTTACGATTTCAATACATTAGGGTTCGAACACTCGAACACCTATACGGATTCTCCTGCATTGTGGCAGATATGTAAATACGGTGTTTACTTATCATTTGTCATGCATTAGGCTTCAAACACTAGAACACCTATACGGATTCTTCTGCATGATGGCAAATATGTAAATACGGTGTTTACTTACCATTTGTAATGCATTAGGCTTCAAACACTAGAACACCTATACGGATTCTCCTGCATGATGGCAGATATGTAAATACGGTGTTTACTTACCATTTGTAATGCATTAGGCTTCAAACACTAGAACACCTATACGGATTCTACTGCATGGTGGCAGATATGTAAATCCGGTGTTTACTTACCATTTGTCGTGCATTAGGCTTCAAACACTAGAACACCTATACGGATTCTCCTGCATGATGGCAGATACGTAAATACGGTGTTTGCTTACCTTTTCTCATGCATTAGGTTCGAACACTCGAACACCTATACAGATTCTCCGGCATGGTGGCAGATATGTAAATACGGTGTTTACTTACCATTTGTCTTGCATTACGCTTCAAGCACTAGAACACCGATACGGATTCTCCTGCATGATGGCGGATATGTAAATACAGTGTTTACTTGCCATTTCTCATGCATTAGGGTTCGAACACTCGAAGACCTATACGGTTTCTCCTTCATAGTGGCAAATATGTAAATACGGTGTTTACTTACCATTTCTCGGGCATTAGGGTTCGAACACTCGAACACCTATACGTATTCTCCTGCATGGTGGCAGATATGTAATACGGTGTTTACTTACCATTTGTCATGCATTAGGCTTCAAACACTAGAACACCTATACGGATTCTCCTATATGATGGCAGATATGTAAATACGGTGTTTACTTACCATTTCTCATGCATTAGGGTTCGAACACTCGAACACCTATACGGATTCTCTTGCATGGTGGCAGATATGTAAATACGGTGTTTACTTACCATTTGTCATGCATTAGGTTTCAAACACTAGAACACCTAGACGGATTCTCCTGCATGATGGTAGATATGTAAATACGTTGTTTACTTACCATTTCTCATGCATTAGGGTTCGAACACTCGAACACCTATACAAATTCTCCTGCATGGTAGCAAATATGTAAATACAGTGTTTACCTTCCATTTGTCATGCATTAGGCTTCGAACACAAGAACACCCATACGGATTCTCCTATATGACGACCGATATGTAAATACGGTGTTTACTTACCATTGCTCATGCATTAGGGTTCGAACACTCGTACACCTATACGGATTCTCCTTCAGGATGACAGATATGTAAATACGGTGTTTACTTACCATTTCTCATGCATTAGGGTTCGAACACTCGAACAACCATTCGTATTCTCCTGCATGGTAGCAGATATGTAAATACGGTGTTTACTTATCATTTGTCATGCATTAGGCTTCAAACATCAGAACACCTATACGGATTCTCCTGCGTGATGGCAGATGTGTAAATACGGAGTTTACTTACCATTTCTCATGCATTAGCGTTCGAACACTCGTACACCTATACGGATTCTCCTGCATGATGGCAGATATGTAAATACGGTGTTTACTTACTATTTGTCATGCATTAGGCTTCAAACACTAGAACACCTATACGGATTTTCCCGCAAGATGGCAGATATGTAAATACGGTGTTTACTTACCATTTGTAATGCATTAGGCATCAAACACTAGAACACCTATACGGATTCACCCGCATGATGGCAGATATGTAAATACGGTGTTTTTTTTTTTTTTTGGGTAAGTAAGTCATAAAATAAAGATAGTAAAATGTACAAGTTTACAAGGGGCATACCCCAGGTACGCCCAACAACAAATAATAAACGAACAAAATACCACAAAACTACCACTAGACATCTAACAACATAAAAACCACACTCGCAGAAGTGAAAGAACAACAGAAAACAGAACCCCACTTTGCCCATATATCCTTTTTGTCCCCAAGTAACCCCTATCATCAGAGATAATAGATGGAAACTTGGGGTGGATATATGGGCAAATAAACAAAAAACACTACAGATACATAAAACATAACAGAAAACACACAATACAAATGTAACTAACTAAACACCCAACAAGACCAATTGAAAAATGATAACTGCCCCCGCATGCTCCCAGTTTCTACCTCGGATGAAAGCATGGAATCCAATAAGCATCTCGCTTCTCATAGCCGTGACATCCTAGCCACTCAACCAAAGCCATGACGAAGGAAAATATCTATCCCATGAAAGATCCTGGCTGAGTCACATGAAGCTTGCATAACAAACACCATAATCCACGGTCTTGAGAAGTTAGTGAAAAAACAATAGCCCTGCTGCAACAAACCAATACATAGCCAATCAAAACATGAGAGCAATCATCACATCCCCCAGTCCCTTCCTTAGTAGATCACAAGCCTCAAACCCCACGGCAATGTCCCCTTCACTCCATGTCAGGCGTGGCAATGCAATCAATTAGGATGGGTCACATGAAGACAAGAAGCGACCAAAAAACCAGTAGCTATCCTCCCGCTCATCTCCCAGTCTCTAACTCGGCTAGTTATCGAACCACTATTCCCCATAGCAGTGACTCCCCAATCACTCTTGGTGGAGATGGCTCGAAACCACCCTCATATAGAGTCACATAAGGATCACACAATCAATCACCATAAAATAATCAACTACAAAAGATCCGCTGCAACGTGGCTAAACAAAATATATAGGCTGAAACAGTGCGCCCAAAGCTGCGGCAACCACAACACAAAAACACGCTTGCCCATAATTGTAAACCCGTGGGTCAAACTATACCCACGGTTTGGCCTTAACAAAACCACCAGTCAAACCCAATAAACCAAATAAATAATTCAACCCACTATGAGCCACCAACTAATTATTTATAATATAGGTGGGACCCAATGTTCTTAACATTGCACGTGGTGGCCATTCCACAACCAGCTCAAATGACCATGGAACCTGGTGTTTGAAATTCAAAAACAATAATTTGCTGGCCCACGTGGTACTCCACTAAAACAAAAAGTATATATAATATATTAACTATATATCACTTAGACTCTTGCCCACCCATAGAAATTGCAGGCCTATACCGACGCACTTTCCAATGTACCCAAGCCTCCTTTTCCACACGGTTAACTTCAACTTTGCACCCACTAAGTACAAAAAAACAAATATTCACCCATATATATATATATAAAAGGTGAAACAGCTGTTTAACATACCAACGCAAAAGATGGGCGGGAAAACTGTGCGTGCGTCCCTCTGCCCCAAAACACACCCACGTACGACTATACTTGTAACTACGCCCAGCCGCACCTAGGCGCGTCCACACCATTTCTCATGCATTAGGGTTCGAACACTCGAACACCTATACAGATTCTCCGGCATGGTGGCAGATATGTAAATACGGTGTTTACTTACCGTTTGTCTTGCATTATGCATCAAGCACTAGAACACCTATACGGATTCTCCTGCATGATGGCACATATGTAAATACCGTGTTTACTTACCATTTCTCATGCATTAGGGTTCGAACACTCGAAGACCTATACGGATTCTCCTGCATAGTTGCAGATATGTAAATATGGTGTTTACTTACCATTTCTCGTGCATTAGGGTTCGAACACTCGAACACCTATACGTATTCTCCTGCATGGTGGCAGATATGTAAATACGGTGTTTACTTACCATTTGTCCTGCATTAGGCTTCAAACAATAGAACACCTATACGGATTCTCCTGCATGATGGCAGATATGTAAATATGGTGTTTACTTACCATTTATCTTGCATTAGGCTTCGAACACTCGAACACCTATACGGATTCTCTTGCATGGTGGTAGATATGTAAATACGGTGTTTACTTACCACTTGTCATGCATTAGGCTTCAAACACTAGAACACCTAGACGGATTCTCCTACATGATGGTAGATATGTAAATACGTTGTTTACTTACCATATCTCATGCATTAGGGTTCGAACACTCGAACACCTAGACAGATTCTCCTGCATGGTGGCAGATATGTAAATACGGTGTTTACCTACAATTTGTCATGCATTAGGCTTCAAACACTAGAACACCCAAACGAATTCTCCTACATGATGACCGATATGTAAATACGGTGTTTACTTACCATTTCTCATCCATTAGGGTTCGAACACTCGAACACCTATTCGGATTCTCCTGCATGATGACAGATATGTAAATACGGTGTTTACTCACCATTTCTCATGCGTTAGGGTTCGAACACTCGAACACCCATACGTATTATCCTGCATGGTGGCGGATATGTAAATACGGTGTTTACTTACCATTTGTCATGCATTAGGCTTCAAACATTAGAACACCTATACGGATTCTCCTGCGTGATGGCAGATATGTAAATACGGTGTTTACTTACCATTTCTCATGCATTAGCGTTCGAACACTAGTACACCAATACGGATTCTCCTGCATGATGGCAGATATGTAAATACAGTGTTTACTTACTATTTCAGTGCATTAGGGTTCGAACACTCGAACACCTATACGGATTCTCTTGCATGGTGGCAGATATGTAAATACGGTGTTTACTTACCATTTCTCATGCATTAGGGTTCGAACACTCGAACACCTATACGGATTCTCTTGCATGGTGGCAGATATGTAAATACGGTGTTTACTTACCATTTGTCATGCATTAGGCTTCAAACACTAGAACACCAAGACGGATTCTCCTGCATGATGGTAGATATGGAAATACGATGTTTACTTACCATTTCCCATGCATTAGGGTTCGAACACTCGAACACCTATACAGATTCTCTTGCATGGTGGCAGATATATAAATACGGTGTTTACCTACCATTTGTCATGCATTAGGCTTCCAACACTAGAACACCCATACGGATTCTCCTACATGATGACCGAAATGTAAATACGGTGTTTTGCTTACCATTTCTCATGCATTAGGGTTCGACCACTCAAACACCTATACAGATTCACGTACATGATGACAGATATGTAAATATGGTGTTTACTTACCATTTCTCATGCATTAGGGTTCGAACACTCGAACACCCACACGTATTCTCCTGCATGGTGGCAGATATGTAAATACGGTGTTTAGTTACCGTTTCTCATGCATTAGGGTTCCAACACTCGAACACCTATACGGATTATTCTGCATAGTGGCACATATCTAAATACGGTGTTTACTTATCATTTCTCATGCATTAGGGTTCGAACACTCGAACACCTATACGGATTCTCCTGTATAGTGGCAGATATGTAAATACGGTGTTTACTTACCATTTCTCATGCGTTAGGGTTCGAACACTCGAACACCTATGGGGATTCTACTGCATAGTGGCAGATATGTAAATACGGTGTTTGCTTACCATTTTTCATGCGTTAGGGTTCGAACACTCGAACACCTATGGGGATTCTACTGCATAGTGGCAGATATGTAAATACGGTGTTTGCTTACCATTTCTCATGCATTAGGGTTCGAACACTCGAACAACTATACGGATTATCCTGCATAGTGGCAGATATGTAAATACGGTGTTTAGTTACCATTTCTCATGCATTAGGGTTCGAACACTCGAACACCTATACGGATTCTCCTGCATGATGGCAGATATGTAAATACGGTGTTTACTTACCATTTCTCATGCATTAGGGTTCGAACACCCAAACACTTGTACGGAATCTCCTGCATGATGGCAGATATGTAAATAGGGTGCTTAGTTACCATTTCTCATGCATTAGGGTTCGAACACTCGAACACCTATACAGATTATCCTGTATGATGGCAGATATGTAAATACGGTGTTTTTACTGACAATTTCTCATGCATTGGGGTTCGAACACTCGAACACCTATACGGATTCTTCTACATTGTGGCAGATATGCAAATACGGTGTTTAGTTACCATTTCTCATACATTAGGGTTCGAACACTCGAACACCTATACAGATTACCCTGCATGATGGCAGATATGTAAATACGGTGTTTACTTACCATTTCTCATGGATTAGGGTTCCAACACTCGAACACCTATACGGATTCTTCTGCATAGTGGCAGATATGTAAATACGGTGTTTACTTACCATTTCTCATGCATTAGGGTTCGAACACTCGAACACTTACACGGATTCTCGTGCATAGTGGCAGATATGTAAATATGGTGTTTACATACCATTTCTCATGCATTAGGGTTCTAACACTCGAACACCTATACGGATTCTCGTGAATAGTAGCAGATATGTAAATATGGTGTTTACTTGCCATTTCTCATGCATTAGGGTTCGAACACTCGAACACCTATACGGATTCTCCAGCATGATGGCAGATATGTAAATATGGTGTTTACTTACAATTTCTCATGCATTAGGGTTCGAACACTTGAACACCTGTACGGATTATCCTGCATAGTGGTAGATATGAAAATACGGTGTTTACTTACCATTTCTCATGCATTAGAGTTCGAACACTCGAACACCTATCCGGATTGTCCAGCATTGTGGCAGATATGTAAATACGGTGTTTACTTACCATTTCTCACGCATTAGGGTTTCAACACTCGAACACCTATACGGATTATTCTGCATAGTGGCACATATGTAAATACGGTATTTACTTACCATTTCTCATGCATTAGGGTTCAAATACTCGAATACCTATACGGAATCTCCTGCATGGTGGCAGATATGTAAATACGGTGTTTTCCTACCATTTCCCATGCATTAGGGTTCGAACACTCGATGACCTATACGGATTCTCCTGCAAGATGGCAGATATGTAAATACGGTGTTTACATACCATTTCTCATGCATTAGGGTTCGAACACTCGAACACCTATACGGATTCTCCTGCATGATGGCAGATATGTACATACGGTGTTTACTTACCATTTCTCATGCATTAGGGTTCGTACACTTGAACAGCTATACAGATTATCCTGCATGATGACAGATATGTAAATACGGTGTTTACTTACCATTTCTCATGCATTAGGGTTCGAACACTCGAACACCTATACGGATTGTCCTGCATTGTGGCAGATATGTAAATACGGTGTTTACTTACCATTTCTCACGCATTAGGGTTCCAACATTCGAACACCTATACGGATTATTCTGCACAGTGGCAAATATGTAAATACGGTGTTTACTTACCATTTCTCATGCAGTAGGGTTCGAACACTCAGACACCTATACGGATTCTCCTGTATAGTGGCACATATGTAAATACGGTGTTTACTTACCATTTCTCATGCGTTAGGGTTCGAACACTCGAACACCTATGGGGATTCTAATGCATAGTGGCAGATATTTAAATACGGTGTTTGCTTACCATTTCTCATACATTTGGGTTCGAACACTCGAACACCTATACGGATTATCCTGCATAGTGGCAGATATGTAAATACGGTGTTTAGTTACCATTTCTCATGCATTAGGGTTCGAACACTCGAACACCTATACGGATTATCCTGCATATTGGCAGATATGTAAATACGGTGTTTACTTACCATGTCTCATACATTAGGGTTCGAACACTCGAACACCTATACGGATTCTCCGGCATGATGGCAGATATGTAAATACGGTGTTTACTTACCATTTCTCATGCATTTGGGTTCGAACACTCGAACACCTATACGGAATCTCCTGCATGATGGCAGATATGTAAATACGGTGTTTAGTTACCATTTCTCATGCATTAGGGTTCGAACACTCGAACACCTATACAGATTATCCTGCATGATGGCAGATATGTAAATACGGTGGTTACTTACCATTTCTCATGCATTAGGGTTCGAGCACTCGAACACCTATACAGATTATCCTGCATGATGGCAGATATGTAGATACGGTGTTTACTTATCATTTCTCATGCATTAGGGTTCGACAACTCGAACACCTATATGGATTCTTCCGCATAGTGACAGATATGTAAATACGGTGTTTACTTTCCATTTCTCATACATTAGGGTTCGAACACTCTAACACCTATACAGATTATCCTGCATGATGGCAGATATGTAAATACGGTGTTTACTTTCCATTTCTCATGCATTAGGCTTCGAACACTCGAACACCTACACGGATTCTTCTGCATAGTGGCAGATATGTAAATACAGTGTTTACTTACCATTTCTCATGCATTAGGGTTCGAACACTCAAACAAATATACGGATTCTCCTGTATTGTGGCAGATATGTAAATACGGTGTTTACTTACCATTTCTCACGCATTAGCGTTCCAATACTCGAACACCTATACGGATTCTTCTGCATAGTAGCAGATATGTAAATACGGTGTTTACTAACCATTTCTCATGCATTACGGTTCGAACACTCGAACACCTACACAGATTATCCTGCAAGATGGCAGATATGTAAATACGGTGTTTACTTACCATTTCTCATGCAATAGGGTTCGAACACTCGAACACCTATACGGAATCTCCTGCATGATGGCAGATATGTAAATACGGTGTTTACTTACCATTTTCTCATGCATTAGGGTTCGAACACTCGAACACCTATACGGATTCTTCTGCATAGTGGCAGATATGCAAATACGGTGTTCACTTACCATTTCTCATACATTTGGGTTCGAACACTCGAACACCTATACAGATTATCCTGCATGATGGCAGATATGTAAACACGGTGTTTACTTACCATTTCTCAATCATTAGGGTTCGAACACTCGAACACCTATACGGATTCTTCTGCATAGTGGCAGATATGTAAATACAGTGTTTACTTACCATTTCTCATGCATTAGGGTTCGAACACTCGAACACCTATACAGAATATCCTGCATAGTGGCAGATATGTAAATACGGTGTTTACTTACCATTTCTCATGCATTAGGATTCGAACACTCGAACACCTACACGCATTCTGCTGCATTGTGGCAGATATGTAAATACGGTGTTTACTTACCATTTCTCACACATTAGGGATCGAACACTCGAACACCTATACGGATTCTCCTGCATAGTGGCAGATATGTAAATACGGTGTTTACTTACCATTTCTCACGCATTAGGGTTCGAACACTCGAACACGTATACGGATTCTCCTGCATAGTGGCAGATATGTAAATACGGTGTTTACTTACCATTTCTCATGCATTAGGGTTCCAACACTCGAACACCTATACGGATTCTCCTGCATAGTGGCAGATATGTAAATACGGTGTTTACTTACCATTTCTCATAAATTAGGGTTCGAACACTCGAACACCTATGGGGATTCTCCTGCATAGTCGCAGATATGTAAATACGGTGTTTACTTACCATTTCTCACGCATTAGGTTTTCAAAACTCGAACACCTATACGGATTCTCCGGCATGGTGGTAGATTTGTAAATACGGTGTTTACTTACCATTTGTGATGCATTAGGGTTCGAACACTCGAACACCTATACGGATTCTCCTGCATGATGGCAGATATGTAAATACAGTGTTTACTTACCATTTCTCATGCATTAGGGTTCGAACACTCGAACACCTATACAGATTATCCTGCATAGTGGCAGGTATGTAAATACGGTGTTTACTTACCATTTCTCTTGCATTAGGGTTCAAACACTCGAACACCTATACGGATTCTCCTGCAAGAGGGCAGATATGTAAATACGGTGTTTACTTACCGTTTCTCATGCATTTAGGTTCGAACACTCGAACACTTATACGGAATCTCCTGCATGATGCCAGATATGTAAATACGGTGTTTAGTTACCGTTTCTCATGCATTAGGGTTCGAACACTCGAACACCTATACAGATTATCCTGCATGATGGCAGATATGTAAATACGGTGTTTGCTTACCATTTCTCGTGCATTGGGGTTCGAACACTCGAACACCTATACGGATTCTTCTGCATAGTGGCAGATATGTAAATAAGGTGTTTACTTACCATTTCTCATGCATTAGAGTTCGAACACTCGAACACCTGTACGGAAACTCCTGCATAGTGGCAGATATGTAAATACGGTATTTACTTACCATTTCTCATGCATTAGGGTTCGAACACTCGAACACCTATACGGATTCTTCCGCATAGTGACAGATATGTAAATACGGTGTTTACTTACCATTTCTCTTGCATTAGGGTTCAAACACTCGAACACCTATACGGATTCTCCTGCAAGAGGGCAGATATGTAAATACGGTGTTTACTTACCGTTTCTCAGGCATTAGAGTTCGAACACTCGAACACTTATACGGAATCTCCTGCATGATGCCAGATATGTAAATACGGTGTTTAGTTACCGTTTCTCATGCACTAGGGTTCGAACACCCGAACATCTATACAGATTATCCTGCATGATGACAGATATGTAAATACGGTGTTTGCTTACCATTTCTCGTGCATTAGGGTTCGAACACCTATACGGATTCTTCTACATAGTGGCAGATATGTAAATACGGTGTTTACTTACCATTTCTCATGCATTAGAGTTCGAACACTCGAACACCTGTACGGAAACTCCTGCATAGTGGCAGATATGTAAATACGGTATTTACTTACCATTTCTCATGCATTAGGGTTCGAACACTCGAACACCTATACGGATTCTTCCGCATAGTGACAGATATGTAAATACGGTGTTTACTTACCATTTCTCATACATTAGGGTTCGAACACTCGAACACCTATACAGATTATCCTGCATGATGGCAGATATGTAAATACGGTGTTTACTTACCATTTATCTTGCATTAGGTTTCGAACACTCGAACACCTACACGGATTCTTCTGCATAGTGGCAGATATGTAAATACAGTGTTTACTTACCATTTCTCATGCATTAGGGTTCGAACACTCAAACAAATATACGGATTCTACTGTATTGTGGCAGATATGTAAATACGGTGTTTACTTACCATTTCTCACGCATTAGCGTTCCAACACTCGAACACCTATACGGATTCTTCTGCATAGTAGCAGATATGTAAATACGGTGTTTACTTACCATTTCTAATGCATTAGGGTTCGAACACTCGAACACCTACACAGATTATCCTGCATGATGGCAGATATGTAAATACGGTGTTTACTTACCACTTCTCATGCATTAGGGTTCGAACACTCGAACACCTATACGGAATCTCCTGCATGATGGCAGATATGTAAATACGGTGTTACTTACCATTTCTCATGCATTAGGGTTCGAACACTCGAACACCTATACGGATTCTTCTGCATAGTGGCAGATATGCAAATACGGTGTTTACTCACCATTTCTCATACATTAGGGTTCGAACACTCGAACACCTATACAGATTATCTTGCTTGATGGCAGATATGTAAATACGGTGTTTACTTACCATTTCTCAATCATTAGGGTTCGAACACTCGAACACCTATACGGATTCTTCTGCATAGTGGCAGATATGTAAATACAGTGTTTACTTACCATTTCTCATGCATTAGGGTTCGAACACTCGAACAACTATACGGAATATCCTGCATAGTGGCAGATATGTAAATACGGTGTTTACTTACCATTTCTCATGCATTAGGATTCGAACACTCGAACACGTATACGGATTCTCCTGCATAGTGGCAGATATGTAAATACGGTGTTTACTTACCATTTCTCACGCATTAGGGTTCGAACACTCGAATACGTATACGGATTCTCCTGCATAGTGGCAGATATGTAAATACGGTGTTTACTTACCATTTCTCATGCATTAGGGTTCCAACACTCGAACACCTATGCGGATTCTCCTGCATAGTGGCAGATATGTAAATACGGTGTTTACTTACCATTTCTCATAAATTAGGGTTCGAACACTCGAACACTTATACGGAATATCCTGCATAGTGGCAGATATGTAAATACGGTGTTACTTACCATTTCTCATGCATTAGGGTTCGAACACTCGAACACCTATGGGGATACTCCTACATAGTGGCAGATATGTAACTACGGTGTTACTTACCATATCTCATGCAGTAGGGTTCGAACACTGGAACACCTATACGGATTCCCCTGCATAGTGGCAGATATGTAAATACGGTGTTACTTACCATTTCTCACGCACTAGGTTTCCAAAACTCGAACACCTATACGGATACTCCTACATAGTGGCAGATATGTAAATACAGTGTTTACTTACCATTTGTGATGCATTAGGGTTCGAACACTCAAACACCTATACGGATTCTCCTGCATGATGGCAGATATGTAAATACAGTGTTTACTTACCATTTGTGATGCATTAGGGTTCGAACACTCAAACACCTATACGGATTCTCCTACTTGATGGCAGATATATAAAGACGGTGTTTACTTACCATTTCTCATGCATTAGGGTTCGAACACTCGAACACCTATACAGATTATCCTGCATGATGGCAGATATGTAAATACGATGTTTACTTACCATTTCTCATGCATTAGGGTTCGAACACTCAAACACCTATACGGAATCTCCTGCATAGTGGCAGATATGTAAATACGGTGTTTACTCACCATTTCTCATGCATTAGGGTTCGAACACTCGAACACCTACACGGATTCTTCTGCATAGTGGCAGATATGTAAATACGGTGTTTACTTACTATTTCTCATGCATTAGGGTTCGAACACTCGAACACCTATACGGATTGTCCTGCATTGTGGCAGATATGTAAATACGGTGTTTAGTTACCGTTTCTCATGCATTAGGGTTCCAACATTCGAACACCTATACGGATTATTCTGCATAGTGGCACATATGTAAATACGGTGTTTACTTACCATTTCTCATTCATTAGGGTTGGAACACTCGAACACCTATACGCAATCTCCTGTAAGATGGCAAATATGTAAATACGGTGTTTACTTATCATTTCTCATGTGTTAGGGTTCGAACACTCGAACACCTATGGGGATTCTACTGCATAGTGGCAGATATGTAAATACGGTGTTTGCTTACCATTTCTCATGCATTAGGGTTCGAACACTCGAACAACTATACGGATTCTCCTGCATAGTGGCAGATATGTAAATACGGTGTTTACTTACCATTTCTCATGCGTTAGGGTTCGAACACTCGAACACCCGAACACCTATACGGATTCTCCTGCATGATGGCAGATATGTAAATACGGTGTTTGCTTACCATTTCTCATACATTAGGGTTCGAACACTCGAACACTTATACGGAATCTCCTGCATGATGGCAGATATGGAAATACGGTGTTTACTTACCATTTCTCATGCATTAGGGTTCGAACACTCGAACACCTATACGGATTCTCCTGCCTGATGGCAGATATGAAAATACGGTGTTTTTTTTTGGGTGAATAAGACATAAAATAAAAAACAGAGATTACACAGCTACAAGGGGCATACCCCAGGACCTAACTAAACTATACAAGAACAAACAAATGAAACTAAAACACCCAAGCAGCAAAAGCATAGCCAAATAAAGGACACGAACAACTAACTAGACTAAAACGAAGAAATCCAAAACAGTGGAAAACTTTAAACCCCCAAAAATATGTTCATGAGCCGCATACATGCGAATGAGGCCCATGAACACATCCAACAGTAGCCCATTTCTGTATCAAACCAAACGCAGTCCAGCATTGAAGTAACCACCCAGGAAGATACAACCTGGAACAAGGAATCCTAGGAGCACGAGCAAAAGGACAAACAACAAAAAACAACTAAAGTATTCCCTACACAGCCCGTAGAGATAGGAAACAAAACCAAAATATCATCAAAATGTAATACACGTCCAGCAGCCAACAAAGAGAGTATAATACTTCTCCTACACAGCCCGTAGAAGTATGGCTCAAAACAAAAATAAAGAAAATTACAACTTGGGAAGGAGGCACAGCGCATAAAGCAGCCACCACCAGCACCCCTAACACTAAATTGGCGCACATAGCAGCCATACCAAACCATAGACAAAGCCAAGAAACCAACTGAGCCCAGCAGCATACCTTTCCAATTGAGGAGCAGCCAACTCAATATAACCCAAAAAACAGCGGGATAAACCACCAAGCTGAGAAAGATCACCAAGCCGAGAAGACCTAGAAACCAACTCAACACAACCTGCCCAAAATGCAGCACATAATGAGAAATTTCCAGAAGAATATTTACAAATTCCTTGACCAACATTATATACAACCACACAATATATGATCTCACTCCACTCAACCCACAATATAGGAACTCACAACCCTCAGTAACAGCTTCCATAGACTGCATATAAAACTTCACCATATAATAGCATTAGCAAAAACACTCATATCAGGACTCACCAATCTCAACCCACAGTAATACACTCAAACTAAACAGAATATATGACTCACAATCACTCAACTCTCATAATCTGCTGGTCAATCTTCAACCTGTTGTACAAGAGAAAACATGTTAGTATAACTCTCATTTCTACTCACCAACATTCGACTCTCATATAGTGAACTCACATCACTCTCCAATCACCCATTTCTGGTAGCATGGGTCTTCAAAATAGTTCTAGGTAAGTTCCACTGTACAAGGAACCAATCATCACCTGTAGACCTAGGCAGGTTGCCAAGTGATAAATACGGTGTTTACATACCATTTCTCACGCATTACGATTCGAAAACATGAACAGCTATACGGATTCTCCTGCATAGTGGCAGATATGCAAATACGGTGTTACTTACCACTTCTCATGCATTAGGGTTCGAACACTCGAACACCTATACGGATTCTCCTGCATAGTTGCAGATATGTAAATACGGTGTTTACTTAGCATTTCTCGTGCATTAGGGTTCGAACACTCTAACACCATTACGGATTCTCCTGCATAGTGGCAGATATGTAAATACGGTGTTTACTTACCATTTCTCACGCATTAGGGTTTGAACACTCGAACACCTATACGGAATCTCCTGCAAGATGGCAGATATGTCAATACGGGGTTTACTTACCATTTCTCATGCATTAGGGTTCGAACACTCGAACACCTATACGGATTCTCCTGCATAGTGGCAGATATATAAATACGGTGTTTACATACCATTTCTCATGCATTAGGGTTTGAACACTCGAACACCTATACGGAATCTCCTGCATGATGGCAGATATGTAAATACGCTCTTTACTTACCATTTCTCATGCATTGGGTTCGAACACTCGAACACCTATACGGATTCTTCTACATAGTGGCAGATATGTAAACACGGTGTTTACTTACCATTTCTCATGCATTAGGGTTCGAACACTCGAACACCTATATGGATTCTCCTGCATAGCGGCAGATATGTAAATAGGGTGTTTACTTACTATTTCCCATCCATTAGGTTTCGAACACCCGAACACCTATACGGAATCTTCTGCATGAGGGCACATATGTAAATACGGTGTTTACTTATCATTTCTTATGCATTAGGGTTCGAACACTCGAACACCTATACGGAATCTCCTGCATGATGGCAGATATGTAAATACGGTGTTTATTTACCATTTGTCATGCATTAGGGTTCGAAGACTCGAACACCTATACGGATTGTCCTGCATAGTGGCAGATATGTAAATACGGTGTTTACTAACCATTTCTCATGCATTAGGGTTCGAACACTCGAACACCTATACGGATTCTCCTGCATAGTGGCAGACATGTAAATACGGTGTTTACTTACCATTTCTCATGCATTAGGGTTCGAACACCCGAACACCTATACGGAATCTTCTGCTTGATGGCAGATATGTAAATACGGTGTTTACTTACCATTTCTCAGGCATTAGGGTTCCAACACTCGAACACCGATACGGATTCTCCTGCATAGTAGCAGATATGTAAATACGGTGTTTATTTACCATTTCTCATGCATCAGGGTTCGAACACTCGAACACTTATACGGATTCTACTGCATAGTAGAAGATATGTAAATACGGTGTTTACTTACCATTTCTCATGCATTAGGGTTCGAACACTCGAACACCTATACGGATTCTCCTGCATACTGGGAAACATGTAAATACGGTGTTTACTTACAATTTCTCATGCATTGGGGTTCGAACACCCGAACACCTCTACGAAATCTTCTGCATGCTGGCAGATTTTTAAATACAGCGTTTACTTACCATTTCTCATGCATTAGGGTTCCAACACTCGAGCACCTATACGGATTCTCCGGTATGACAGCAGATATGTAAAGACGGTGTTTGTTTGCCATTTCTCATACATTAGGGTTCGAACACCTGAACACCTATACGGAATCTTCTGCATGATGGCTGATAGGTAAATACGGTGTTTACTTACCATTTCTCATGCATTAGGTTTCGAACACTCGAACACCTATACGGATTCTTCTGCATAGTGGTAAATATGTAAATACGGTGTTTACTTACCATTTCTTACGCATTCGGGTTCGAACACTCGAGCACCTATATGGATTCTCCTGAATAGTGGCAGATATGTAAATAGGGTGTTTCCTTACAATTTCCCATGGATTAGGGTTCGAACAGCCGAACACCTATACAAAATCTTCTGCATGATGGCAGATATGTAAATACGGTGTTTACTTACCATTTCTCATGCATTTGGGTTCGAATACTCGAACACCTATACGCACTCTTCTGCACAGTGGCAGATATGTAAATACGGTATTTACTTACCATTTCTCATGCATTAGGGTTCGAACACTCGAACACCTATACAGATTCTCCTGCATAGTGGCAGATATGTAAATACGGTGTTTACTTACCGTTTGTCATGCATTAGGCTTCCAACACTAGAATACCAATACGGATTCTCCTACATGACGACAGATATGTAAATACGGTGTTTGCTTACCATTTCTCATAGATTAGGGTTCGAACACTCGAACACCTATACGGATTCTCCTGCGTAGTGGCAGATATGTAAATACGGTATTTAGTTACCATTTCTCATGCATTAGGGATCGAACACTCGAACACCTATACGGATTAGCCTGCCTGATGGCATATATGTAAATACGATGTTTACATACCATTTCTGACGCATTACAATTCGAACACACGAACAGCTATACGGATTCTCCTGCATAGTGGCAGATATGTGAATACGGTGTTACTTACCATTTCTCATGCATTAGGGATCGAATGCTCGAACACCTATACGGATTCTCCTGCATAGTGGCAGATATGTAAATACGGTGTTTACTTACCATTTCTCATGCATTAGGGTTCGAACACTCGAACACCTATACGGATTCTCCTGCATAGCGGCAGATATGTAAATACGCTGTCTACTGACCATTTCTCAAGCATTAGGGTTTGAACACTCGAACACCTGTACGGAATCTCCTTCAACTTGGCAGATATGTAAATACGGTGTTTACTTACCATTTCTCATGCATTAGGGTTCGAACACTCGAACACCTATACGGATTCTCCTGCATAGTGGCAGATATGTAAATACGGTGTTTACTTACCATTTCTCATGCATTAGGGTTCAGACACTCGAACACACCTATACGGATTCTCCTGCATAGTGGCAGATATGTAAATACGGTCTTTACTTACCATTTCTCATGCATTAGGGTTGGAACACTCGAACACCTGTACGCAATCTCATGTAAGATGGCAGATATGTAAATACAGTGTTTACTTACCATTTCTCATGCATTAGGGTTGGAACACTCAAACACCTATACGGATTCTTCTGCATAGTGGCAGATATGTAAATACTGTGTTTACTTACCATTTCTCATGCATTAGGGTTCGAACACTCGGATACCTATACGGATTCTCCTGCAAAGTGGCAGATATGTAAATACGGTGTTTACTTACCATTTCTCATGCATTGGGGTTCGAACACTCGAACACCTATACAGATTCTTCTGCATGATGGCAGATATGTAAATACGGTGTTTACTTACCATTTCTCATGCATTAGGGTTCGAACACTCGAACACCTATAAGGATTCTCCAGCATAGTGGCAGATATGTAAATACGGTGTTTACTTACCATCTCTCGTGCATTAGGGTTGGAACACTCGGACACATATACTGAATCTCCTGCAAGATGGCAGATATGTAAATACGGTCTTTACTTACCATTTCTAATGCAGTAGGGATCAAACACTCGAACACCTATACGATTTCTCCTGCGTAGTAACAGATATTTAAATACGGTGTTTACTTACCATTTCTCTTGCATTAGGGATCGAACACTCGAACACCTATACGGATTCTCCTGCATGGTGGCAGATATGTAAATACGGTGTTTACTTACCATTTCTCATGCATTACAGTTCGAAGACTCGAACACCTATGCGGATTCTCCTACTTGATGGCAGATATATAAAGACGGTGTTTACTTACCATTTCTCATGCATTAGGGTTCGAATACTCGAACACCTATACAGATTATCCTGCATGATGGCAGATATGTAAATACGGTGTTTACTTACCATTTCTCATGCATTAGGGTTCGAACACTCAAACACCTATACGGAATCTCCTACATAGTGGCAGATATGTAAATACGGTATTTACTCACCATTTCTCATGCATTAGGGTTCGAACACTCGAACACCTACACGGATTCTTCTGCAGAGTGGCAGATATGTAAATACGGTGTTTACTTACCATTTCTCATGCAATAGGGTTCGAACACTGGAACACCTATACGGATTCTCCTGCATAGTGGCAGATATGTAAATACGATGTTACTTACCATTTCTCACGCATTAGGTTTCCAAAACTCGAACACCTATACGGATTCTCCTACATAGTGGCAGATATGTAAATACAGTGTTTACTTACCATTTGTGATGCATTAGGGTTCGAACACTCGAACACCTATACGGATTCTCCTGCATGATGGCAGATATGTAAATACGGTGTTTACTTACCATTCCTCATGCATTACGGTTCGAACACTCGAACACCTATACGGATTCTCCTACTTGATGGCAGATATATAAAGACGGTGTTTACTTACCATTTCTCATGCATTAGGGTTCGAACACTCGAACACCTATACAGATTATCCTGCATGATGGCAGATATATAAATACGGTGTTTACTTACCATGTCTCATGCATTAGCGTTCGAACACTCAAACACCTATACGAAATCTCCTGCATAGTGGCAGATATGTAAATACGGTGTTTACTTACCATTTCTCATGCATTAAGGTTCGAACACTCGAACACCTACACGGATTCTTCCGCATAGTGGCAGATATGTAAATACAGTGTTTACTTACCATTTGTCACGCATTAGGGTTCAAACACTCAAACACCTATACAGATTCTCCTGCGTGATGGCAGATATGTAAATACGGTATTTACTTACCATTTGTCACGCATTACGGTTCGAAAACACGAACAGCTATACGGATTCTCCTGCATAGTGGCAGATATGCAAATACGGTGTTACTTACCATTTCTCATGCATTAGGGTTCGAACACTAGAACACCTATACAGATTCTCCTGCATAGTTGCAGATATGTAAATACGGTGTTTACTTACCATTTCTCGTGCATTACGGTTCGAACACTCTAACACCATTACGGATTCTCCTGCATAGTGGCAGATATGTAAATACGGTGTTTACTTACCATTTCTCACGCATTAGGGTTTGAACACTCGAACACCTATATGGAATCTCCTGCAAGATGGCAGATATGTCAATACGGTGTTTACTTACCATTTCTCATGCATTAGGGTTCGAACACTCGAACACCTATACGGATTCTCCTGCATAGTGGCAGATATATAAATACGGTGTTTACATACCATTTCTCATGCATTAGGGTTTGAACACTCGAACACCTATACGGAATCTCCTGCATGATGGCAGATATGTAAATACGGTCTTTACTTACCATTTCTCATGCATTGGGTTCGAACACTCGAACACCTATACGGATTCTTCTACATAGTGGCAGATATGTAAACACGGTGTTTACTTACCATTTGTCATGCATTAGGGTTCGAACACTCGAACACCTATATGGATTCTCCTGCATAGCGGCAGATATGTAAATAGGGTGTTTACTTACTATTTCCTATCCATTAGGTTTCGAACACCCGAACACCTATACGGAATCTTCTGCATGAGGGCACATATGTAAATACGGTGTTTACTTATCATTTCTTATGCATTAGGGTTCGAACACTCGAACACCTATACGGAATCTCCTGCATGATGGCAGATATGTAAATACGGTGTTTACTTACCATTTGTCATGCATTAGGGTTCGAAGACTCGAACACCTATACGGATTCTCCTGCATAGTGGCAGATATGTAGATACGGTGTTTACTTACCATTTCACATGCATTAGGGTTCCAACACTCGAACACCTATACGGATTCCCCTGCATAGTGGCAGATATGTAAATGCGGTGTTTACTTACCGTTTGTCATGCATTAAGGTTCGAACACTCGAACACCTATACGGATTCTCTTGCATGATGGCAGATATATAAATACGGTGTTTACTTACCATTTCTCATGCATTATGGTTCGAACACTCGAACACCTATACCGAATCTCCTGCATGATGGCAGATATGTAAATACGGTGTTTACTTACTATTTCTCAATACGGTGTTTACTTACCATTTCTCATGCATTTGGGTTCGAACACTCGAACACCTATACGGAATCTCCTGCATGATGGCAGATATGTAAATACGGTGTTTACTTACCATTTCTCATGCATTAGGGTTCGAACACTTGAACACCTACACGAATTGTCCGGCAACATGGCAGATATGTAAATACGATGTTTACTTACCATTTGTCACGCATTACGGTTCGAACACTAGAACACCTATACGGATTCTCCTGCATAGTGGCAGATATGTAAATAAGGTGTTTACTTACCGTTTCTCATGCATTAGGGTTCGAACACTCGAACACCTATACGTATTCCCCTGCATAGAGGCAGATATGTAAATACGGTGTGTACTTACCATTTCGCATGCATTCGGGTCCCAACACTCGAACACATATACGGATTCCCCTGCATAATGGCAGATATGTAAATACGGTGTTTACATACCATTTGTCATGCATTAGGATTCGAACACTCGAACACCTATACGGATTCTCCGGCATGATGACAGATATGTAAATACGGTGTTTACTTACCAATTCTCATACGTTAGGGTTCGAACACTCGAACACCTATACGGAATCTCCTGCATGATGGCAGGTATGAAAATACGGTGTTTACTTACCATTTCTCATGCATTAGGGTTCGAACACTCGAACACCTTTGGGATTCTCCTGCATAGTGGCAGATATGTAAATACGGTGTTACTTACCATTTCTCATGCATTTGGGTTCGAACACTCGAACACCTATAAGGATTCTCCTGCATAGTGGCAGATATGTAAATACGGTGTTACTTACCATTTCCCATGTAGTATGGTTCGAACACTGGAACACCTACACGTATTCCCCTGCATAGTGGCAGATATGTAAATACGATGTTTACTTACCATTTCTCACGCATTAGGTTTCCAAAAGTCGAACACCTATACGGATTCTCCTGCATAGTGGCAGATATGTAAATACGGTGTTTACTTACCATTTGTGATGCATTAGGGTTTGAACACTCGAACACCTATACGGAATCTCTTGCATGATATTAGAGATGTAAATACGGAGTTTACTTACAATTTCTCATGCATTGGGGTTCGAACACTCGAACACCTATACGGATTCTCCTACATAGTGGTAGATAAGTAAATACGGTGCTTACTTACCATTTCGCATGCATTAGGGTTCGAACACTGAAACTCCTATACGGAATATCTTGCATGACGGCAGATATGTAAATACGGTGTTTAGTTACCATTTCTCATGCATTAGGATTCGAACACTCGAACACTTATACGGATTCTCCTGCATGGTGGCAGATATGTAAATACAGTGTTTACTTACCATTTCTCATGCAGTAGGGTTCGAACACCGGAACACCTATACGGATTCCCCTGCACAGTGGCAGATATATAAATACGGTGTTTACTTACCATTTCTCACGCATTAGGTTTCTAAAACTCGAACACCTATACGGATTCTTCGGCATAGTGGCAGATATGTAAATACGGTGTTTACTTACCATTTGTGACGCATTAGGGTTCGAACACTCGAACACCTATACGGATTCCCCTGCATGATGGCAGATATGTAAATACAGTGTTTACTTACCATTTCTCACGCATTAGGGTTCGAACACTCGAACACCTATACGGATTATCATGCATAGTGGCAGATATGTAAATACGGTGTTTACTTACCATTTCTCTTGCATTAGGGTTCGAACACTCGAACACGTATACGGATTCTCCTGCAAGAGGGCAGATATGTAAATACGGTGTTTACTTACCGTTTCTCAAGCATTAGGATTCGAGCACTCGAACACTTATACGGAATCTCCTGCATGATGGCAGATATGTAAATACGGTGTTTAGTTACCGTTTCTCATGCATTAGGGTTCGAACACTCGAACACCTATACGGATTCTTCTGCATAGTGGCAAATATGTAAATACGGTGTTTACTTACCATTTCTCATGCATTAGAGTTCGAACACTCGAACACCAGTACGGAATCTCCTGCATAGTGACAAATATGAAAATACGGTGTTTACATACCATTTCTCACGCATTATGGTTCGAACACTCGAACACCTATACGGATTCTTCTCCATAGTGGCAGATATGTAAATGCGGTGTTTACTTACCATTTCTCATGCATTAGGGTTCCAACACTCGAACACCTATATGAAATCTCCTGCATGATGGCAGATATGTGAATACGGTGTTTACTTACCATTTCACATGCAATAGGGTTCGAACACTCGATCACCTTTGGGGATTCTCCTGCGTAGTGGCAGATATGTAAATACGGTGTTACTTACCATTTCTCATGCATTAAGGTTCGAACACTCGAACACCTATGGGGATTCCCCTACATAGTGGCAGATATGTAACTACGGTGTTACTTACCATATCTCATGCAGTAGGGTTCGAACACTGGAACACCTATACGGATTCCCCTGCATTGTGGCAGATATGTAAATACGGTGTTACTTACCATTTCTCACGCATTAGGTTTCCAAACTCGAACACCTATACGGATTCTCCTGCATAGTGGCAGATATGTAAATACGGTGTTTACTTACCATTTGTGATGCATTAGGGTTCGAACACTCGAACACTTATACGGATTCTCCTGCATGATGGCAGGTAAGTAAATACGGTGTTTACTTACCATTTCTCACGCATTAGGATTCGAACACTCGAATACCTATACAGATTCTCCTACTTGATGGCAGATATATAAAGACGGTGTTTACTTACCATTTCTCATGCATTAGGGTTCGAACACTCGAACACCTATACAGATTATTCTACATGATGGCAGATATGTAAATACGGTGTTTACTTACCATTTCTCATGCATTAGGGTTCGAACACTCAAACACCTATACGGATTCTCCTGTATAGTGACAGATATGTAAATACGGTGTTTACTTACCATTTCTCATGCGTTAGGGTTCGAACACTTGAACACCTATGGGGATTCTACTGCATAGTGGCAGATATGTAAATACGGTGTTTGCTTAGCATTTCTCATGCATTAGGGTTCGAACACTCAAACACCTATACGGATTATCCTACATAGTGGCAATATGTAAATGGCGGTGTTTAGTTTCCATTTCTCATGCATTAAGGTTCGAACACTCGAACGCCTATACGGATTCTCCTGCATGATGGCAGATATGTAAATACGGTGTTTACTTACCATTTCTCATGCATTAGCGTTCGAACACCCAAACGCCTATATGGTGTTTTTTTTTTTTTTTTTTTTGGGTAAGTGAGTCATAAATTAAAAACAGTGAAATTTACAAGTTTACAAGGGGCATACCCCAGGCACGCCCAACAACACTAAATAAACAATTACAAAACCAACAAAACCCAAACCAGCAAGAGCGGGAGAACAATCAAAAAAGGAATAAAACCCAAACTTTGCCCATATATCATATAACCCCAAGTAACCCCTACCATCAGATAATAGATGGAAACTAGGGGTAGATATATGGGCAGAATACGAATAGAAACCACAAAGCTAAACAACACAACAAAATACACACAAAACAACAACCCACAAGCCTAAGAAAACAGATGACCTCTCCCATAAGCACCCAGTCTCTACCACAGATAAAACACATGGAACCCAGTAAGCATCCCACTCCTCACTGCCGTGACATCCTAGCCACTTAACTAAAGCAATGACAGAGGAAAAAATTTATCCCACGAGAGATCCAGACAGAGTCACATGAAGTAAGCAAGATCAGTCACCATAATCAGTTGTCTTGGGAGATGAAGTGAACAGACAGTAACCCCTCAGCAACAAACCAATACACAGCCAAAACCTCATGAGATCAATCATCACATCCCCCAGTCCCTTCCTTGGTAGTTCGCAAACCTCAAACCCCACGGAAGTGGGCCCATCACTCCATGTTAGGCGTGGTATTGCGATCAATTAGGACGGGTCACATGAAGACAAGAAGCAACAAAAAAACCGGTAACTATCCTCCCGCTCATCTCCCAGTCTCTAACTTGGCTGGCAAATACGGTGTTTAGTTACAATTTCTCATCCATTAGGGTTCGAACACTCAAACACCTATACAGATTATCCTGCATCATGGCAGATATGTAAATACGGTGTTTACTTACCATTTCTCATGCATTAGGGTTCGAACACTCGAACACCTATACGGATTCTTCTGCGTAGTGGCAGATATGCAAATACGGTGTTTACTTACCATTTCTCATACATTAGGGTTCGAACACTCGAACACCTATACAGATTATCCGGCATGATGGCAGATATGTAAATACGGTGTTTACTTACCATTTCTCATGCATTAGGGTTCGAACACTCGAACACCTATACGGATTCTCCTGCATTGTGGAAGATATGTAAATACGGTGTTTACTTACCATTTCCCATGCATTAGGGTTCCAACACTCGAACACCTATACGGATTCTTCTGCATAGTGGTAGATATGTAAATATGGTGTTTACTTACCATTTCTCATGCATTAGGGTTCGAACACTCGAACACCTATACGGATTATCCTGCATAGTGGCAGATATGTAAATACGGTGTTTACTTACCATTTCTCTTGCATTAGGGTTCGAACACTCGAACACTTATACGGATTCTCCTGCAAGAGGGCAGATATGTAAATACGGTGTTTACTTACCGTTTCTCGTGCATTAGGGTTCGAACACTCGAACACTTATACGGAATCTCTTGCATGATGGCAGATATGTAAATACGGTGTTTAGTTACCGTTTCTCATGCATTAGGGTTCGAACACTCGAACACCTATACAGATTATCCTGCATGATGGCAGATATGTAAATACGGTGTTTGCTTACCATTTCTCGTGCATTAGGGTTCGAACACTCGAATACCTATACGGATTCTTCTGCATAGTGGCAGATACGTAAATACGGTGTCCACTTACCATTTCTCATGCATTAGAGTTCGAACACTCGAACACTTGTACGGAATCTCCTGCATAGTGGCAGATATGAAAATACGGTGTTTACTTACCATTTCTCATGCATTAGGGTTCAAACGCTCGAACACCTATACGGATTCTTCTCCATAGTGGCAGATATGTAAATACGGTGTTTACTTACCATTTCTCATGCATTAGGGTTCCAACACTCGAACACCTATATGAAATCTCCTACATGATGGCAGATATGTAAATACGGTGTTTATTTACCATTTCTCATGCATTAGGGTTCGAAAACTCGATCACCGTTGGGATTCTCCTGCATAGTGGCAGATTTGTAAATACGGTGTTACTTACCATTTCTCATGCATTAGGGTTCGAACACTCGAACACCTATGGGGATTCTCCTACATAGTGGCAGATATGTAACTACGGTGTTACTTACCATATCTCATGCAGTAGGGTTCGAACACTGGAACACCTATACGGATTCCCCTGCATAGTGGCAGATATGTAAATACGGTGTTACTTACCATTTCTCACGCATTAGGTTTCCAAAACTCGAACACCTATACGGATTCTCCTACATAGTGGCAGATATGTAAATACAGAGTTTACTTACCATTTGTGATGCATTAGGGTTCGAACACTCGAACACCAATACGGATTCTCCTGCATGATGGCAGATATGTAAATACGTTGTTTACTTACCATTTCTCATGCATTACGGTTCGAACACTCGAACACCTATACGGATTCTCCTACTTGATGGCAGATATATAAAGACGGTGTTTACTTACCATTTCTCATGCATTAGGGTTCGAACACTCGAACACCTATACAGATTATCCTGCATGATAGCAGATATGTAAATACGGTGTTTACTTACCATTTCTCATGCATTAGGGTTCGAACACTCAAACACCTATACGGAATCTCCTGCATAGTGGCAGATATGTAAATACGGTGTTTACTCACCATTTCTCATGCATTAGGGTTCGAACACTCGAACACCTACACGGATTCTTCTGCATAGTGGCAGATATGTAAATACGGTGTTTACTTACCATTTCTCATGCATTAGGGTTCAAACACTCGAACACCTATACGGATTGTCCTGCATTGTGGCAGATATGTAAATACGGTGTTTACTTACCATTTCTCATGCGTTAGGGTTCCAACACTCGAACACCTATACGGATTATTCTGCATAGTGGCACATATGTAAATACGGTGTTTACTTACCATTTCTCATGCATTAGGGTTCGAACACTCGAACACCTATACGGATTCTCCTGTATAGTGGCAGATATGTAAATACGGTGTTTACTTACCATTTCTCATGCGTAAGGGTTCGAACACTCGAACACCTATGGGGATTCTACTGCATAGTGGCAGATATGTAAATACGGTGTTTGCTTACCATTTCTCATGCATTAGGGTTCGAACACTCGAACACCAATATGGATTATCCTGCATAGTGGCAGATATGTAAATACGGTGTTTAGTTACCATTTCTCATGCATTAGGGTTCGAACACTCGAACACCTATACGGATTCTCCTGCATGGTGGCAGATATGTAAATACGGTGTTTACTTACCATTTCTCATGCATTAGGGTTCGAACACCCAAACACTTATACGGAATCTCCTGCATAATGGCAGATATGTAAATACGGTGTTTAGTTACCATTTCTCATGAATTAGGGTTCGAACACTCGAACACCTATACAGATTATCCTGCATGATGGCAGATATGTAAATACGGTGTTTTTACTGACAATTTCTCATGCATTAGGGTTCGAACACTCGAACAGCTATACAGATTACCTTGCATGATGGCAGATATGTAAATACGGTATTTACTTATCATTTCTCATGCATTAGGGTTCGAACGCTCGAACACCTATACGGATTCTTCTGCATAGTGGCAGATATGCAAATACGGTGTTTACTTACCATTTCTCATACATTAGGGTTCGAACACTCGAACACCTATACAAATTATCCTGCATAATGGCAGATATGTAAATACGGTGTTTACTTACCATTTCTCAATCATTAGGGTTCGAACACTCGAACACCTATACGGATTCTTCTGCATAGTGGCAGATATGTAAATACAGTGTTACTTACCCTTTCTCATGCATTAGGTTTCGAACACTCGAACACCTATACGGAATATCCTGCATAGTGGCAGATATATAAATACGGTGTTTACTTACCATTTCTCATGCATTAGGATTCGAACACTCGAACACCTGCACGGATTTTGCTGCATAGTGGCAGATATGTAAATACGGTGTTTACTTACCATTTCTCACACATTAGGGTTCGAACACTCGAACACCTATACGGATTCTCCTGCATAGTTGCAGATATGTAAATACGGTGTTTACTTACCATTTCTCACGCATTAGGGTTCGAACACTCGAACACGTATACGGATTCTCCTGCATAGTGGCAGATATGTAAATACGGTGTTTTTACTTACCGTTTCTCATGCATTAGGATTCGAACACTCGAACACTTATACGGAATCTCCTGCATGATGGCAGATATGTAAATACGGTGTTTAGTTACCGTTTCTCATGCATTAGGGTTCGAACACTCGAACACCTATACAGATTATCCTGCATGATGGCAGATATGTAAATACGGTGTTTGCTTACCATTTCTCGTGCATTAGGGTTCGAACACTCGAACACCTATACGGATTCTTCTGCATAGTGGCAGATATGTAAATACGGTGTTTACTTACCATTTCTCATGCATTAGAGTTCGAACACTCGAACACCAGTACGGAATCTCCTGCATAGTGGCAGATATGAAAATACAGTATTTACATACCATTTCTCACGCATTAGGGTTCGAACACTCGAACACCTATACGGATTCTTCTCTATAGTGGCAGATACGTAAATGCGGTGTTTACTTACCATTTCTCATGCATTAGGGTTCCAACACTCGAACACCTATATGAAATCTCCTGCATGATGGCAGATATGTAAATACGGTGTTTTCTTACCATTTCTCATGCATTAGGGTTCGAACACTCGATCACCTTTGGGGATTCTCCTGCATAGTGGCAGATATGTAAATACGGTGTTTAGTTACCATTTCTCATGCATTAGGGTTCGAACATTCGAACACCTATGGGGATTCTCCTACATAGTGGCAGATATGTAACTACGGTGTTACTTACCATATCTCATGCAGTAGGGTTCGAACACTGGAACACCTATACGGATTCCCCTGCATTGTGGCAGATATGTAAATACGGTGTTACTCACCATTTCTCACGCATTAGGTTTCCAAAACTCGAACACCTATACGGATTCTCCTGCATAGTGGCAGATATGTAAATACGGTGTTTACTTACCATTTGTGATGCATTAGGGTTCGAACACTCGAACACTTATACAGATTCTCCTGCATGATGGCAGATAAGTAAATACGGTGTTACTTACCATTTCTCATGCGTTAGGATTCGAACACTCGAACACCTATACGGATTCTCCTACTTGATGGCAGATATATAAAGACGGTGTTTACTTACCATTTCTCATGCATTAGGGTTCGAACACTCGAACACCTATACGGATTCTCCTGCATAGTTGCAGATATGTAAATACGGTGTTTACTTACCATTTCTCACGCATTAGGGTTTGAACACTCGAACACGTATACGGATTCTCCTGCATAGTGGCAGATATGTAAATACGGTGTTTTTACTTACCGTTTCTCATGCATTAGGATTCGAACACTCGAACACTTATACGGAATCTCCTGCATGATGGCAGATATGTAAATACGGTGTTTAGTTACCGTTTCTCATGCATTAGGGTTCGAACACTCGAACACCTATACAGATTATCCTGCATGATGGCAGATATGTAAATACGGTGTTTGCTTACCATTTCTCGTGCATTAGGGTTCGAACACTCGAACACCTATACGGATTCTTCTGCATAGTGGCAGATATGTAAATACAGTGTTTACTTACCATTTCTCATGCATTAGAGTTCGAACACTCGAACACCAGTACGGAATCTCCTGCATAGTGGCAGATATGAAAATACAGTATTTACATACCATTTCTCACGCATTAGGGTTCGAACACTCGAACACCTATACGGATTCTTCTCTATAGTGGCAGATACGTAAATGCGGTGTTTACTTACCATTTCTCATGCATTAGGGTTCCAACACTCGAACACCTATATGAAATCTCCTGCATGATGGCAGATATGTAAATACGGTGTTTTCTTACCATTTCTCATGCATTAGGGTTCGAACACTCGATCACCTTTGGGGATTCTCCTGCATAGTGGCAGATATGTAAATACGGTGTTTAGTTACCATTTCTCATGCATTAGGGTTCGAACACTCGAACACCTATGGGGATTCTCCTACATAGTGGCAGATATGTAACTACGGTGTTACTTACCATATCTCATGCAGTAGGGTTCGAACACTGGAACACCTATACGGATTCCCCTGCATTGTGGCAGATATGTAAATACGGTGTTACTCACCATTTCTCACGCATTAGGTTTCCAAAACTCGAACACCTATACGGATTCTCCTGCATAGTGGCAGATATGTAAATACGGTGTTTACTTACCATTTGTGATGCATTAGGGTTCGAACACTCGAACACTTATACAGATTCTCCTGCATGATGGCAGATAAGTAAATACGGTGTTACTTACCATTTCTCATGCGTTAGGATTCGAACACTCGAACACCTATACGGATTCTCCTACTTGATGGCAGATATATAAAGACGGTGTTTACTTACCATTTCTCATGCATTAGGGTTCGAACACTCGAACACCTATACAGATTATCCTACATGATGGCAGATGTGTAAATACGGTGTTTACTTACCATTTCTCATGCATTAGGGTTCGAACACTCAAACACCTATACGGATTCTCCTGTATAGTGGCAGATATGTAAATACGGTGTTTACTTACCATGTCTCATGCGTTAGGGTTCGAACACTCGAACACCTATGGGGATTCTACTGCATAGTGGCAGATATGTAAATACGGTGTTTGCTTAGCATTTCTCATGCATTAGGGTTCGAACACTCGAACACCTATACAGATTATCCTGCATAGTGGCAGATATGTAAATGCGGTGTTTAGTTACCATTTCTCATGCATTAGGGTTCGAACACTCGAACACCTATACGGATTCTCTTGCATGATGGCAGATATGTAAATACGGTGGTTACTTACCATTTCTCATGCATTAGGGTTTGAACACCCAAACACTTATACGGAATCTCCTGCATGATGGCAAATATATAAATACGGTGTTTTTTTTTTTTTTTGGGTAAGTAAGTCATAAATTAAAAACAGTGAAATTTACATGTTTACAAGGGGCATACCCCAGGCACGCCCAACAACACTAAATAAACAATTACAAGACCAACAAAACCCAAACCCGCAAGAGCGGGAGAACAATCAGAAAAGGAATAAAACCCAAACTTTGCCCATATATCATATAACCCCAAGTAACCCCTACCATCAGATAATAGATGGAAACTAGCGGTAGATATATGGGCAAAATACGAATAGAAACCACAAAGCTAAACAACACAACAAAATACACACAAAACAACAACCCACAAGCCTAAGAAAACAGATGACCTCTCCCACAAGCCCCCAGTCTCTACCACAGATAAAACACATGGAACCCAGTAAGCATCCCACTCCTCACTGCCGTGACATCCTAGCCACTTAACTAAAGCAATGACAGAGGAAAAAATTTATCCCATGAGAGATCCAGATAGAGTCACATGAAGTAAGCAAGATCAGTCACCATAATCAGTTGTCTTGGGAGATGAAGTGAACAGACAGTAACCCCCTCAGCAACAAACCATTACACAGCCAAAACCTCATGAGATCAATCATCACATCCCCCAGTCCCTTCCTTGGTAGATCGCAAACCTCAAACCCCACGGCAGTGGGCCCATCACTCCATGTTAGGCGTGGTAATGCGATCAATTAGGACGGGTCACATGAAGACAAGAAGCAACCAGAAAACCGGTAACTATCCTCCCGCTCATCTCCCAGTCTCTAACTCGGCTGGTAAATACGGTGTTTAGTTACCATTTCTCATGCATTAGGGTTCGAACACTCGAACACCTATGCAGATTATCCTGCATGATGGCAGATATGTAAATACGGTGTTTACTTACCATTTCTCATGCATTAGGGTTCGAACACTCGAACACCTATACAGATTACCCTGCATGATAGCAGATATGTAAATACGGTGTTTACTTACCATTTCTCATGCATTAGGGTTCAAACACTCGAACACCTATACGGATTCTTCTGCGTAGTGGCAGATATGCAAATACGGTGTTTACTTACCATTTCTCATACATTAGGGTTCGAACACTCGAACACCTATACAGATTATCCGGCATGATGGCAGATATGTAAATACGGTGTTTTCTTACCATTTCTCATGCATTAGGGTTCGTACACTCGAACACCTATACGAATTCTTCTGCATAGTGGCAGATATGTAAATACAGTGTTTACTTACCATTTCTCATGCATTAGGGTTCGAACACTCGAACACCTATACGGATTCTCCTGCATTGTGGAAGATATGTAAATACGGTGTTTACTTACCATTTCTCATGCATTAGGGTTCCAACACTCGAACACCTATACGGATTCTCCTGCATGATGGCAGATATGTAAATACGTTGTTTACTTACCATTTCTCATGCATTACGGTTCGAACACTCGAACACCTATACGGATTCTCCTACATGATGGCAGATATATAAAGACGGTGTTTACTTACCATTTCTCATGCATTAGGGTTCGAACACTCGAACACCTATACAGATTATCCTGCATGATGGCAGATATGTAAATACGGTGTTTACTTACCATTTCTCATGCATTAGGGTTCGAACACTCAAACACCTATACGGAATCTCCTGCATAGTGGCAGATATGTAAATACGGTGTTTACTCACCATTTCTCATGCATTAGGGTTCGAACACTCGAACACCTACACGGATTCTTCTGCATAGTGGCAGATATGTAAATACGGTGTTTACTTACCATTTCTCATGCATTAGGGTTCGAACACTCGAACACCTAT